>PNEQ01076772.1:0-22464 GCA_003012365.1 Medauroidea extradentata | reverse complement strand
CGACAAACGTTATTATAGTAGAAGGATAGATACTAGGAACCAAAAGTATAATTAAAATTATATTCAGTACAAGGGATTTATATACCGCGATGTACAACAGAATGTTTCTCCAGGCAGGCGAAATGACGTTTTAAATCATGTTACATAGCTGTACGTACGGGTCTTTGCCTTCTAGTATTTATAGTGTGAAAGTTGATTTTATATCCGTCATAAGTGTACATATTTTTTAAAACAACAACTATAATCAGCGATAAAAAGCAACAAATTTGTCAAATTTTCGAGCTCCGAACCAAGGACGAAGTCATTGCCAGCGTACTTACTGATGGAATTCATATTTCAGGCGTGTATAGGCTTTACGAAATCGGGAAATCACTAACGGGAAATATTAAAATGTTACAGAAAATGCGTTTCTGTCTTTAAGTCGGCGGTATTTGTACTAATCGTCTGTAACGAGCACGGTTTTCACATCAGCTTTATTCTAGACAAGTCACAAACTAGCCGAATACTAATTAAATACATATAATTGGCTTAAGAGCGATGCTTAGTACCAGATTTATCCTTGTTAAGATTGTTAAGAATTACTATCGCAATTAAATTAATCGCATTGCATACGGCTCCCTTTATGTATTGTAGTCCGAATGAATTATATATTTTAAGTAAAGTAGAGTAATTCTACCTTATAACGCACTATAAAAGTTGTTTACTTATCAACTTAACCAATATTCCTTGATAATTAGTATATTCGATAGCGAACTTTGTAACATTATAGCTTTAATTAAAAATAAATCATCAAACTGGTATAAATTTTCATACGACTGCGAGCCGGCAGGTACTAGTTCGAATACAGATACATACAAACGCGAGAGTAAAGTTTTGAAGTATCAACATTGCTCGACATCTTTTACTATATGCTGTAGGCTTCCTTATATCGAATTTTATTTTCAGAGAACTATAACATCAATGTTTAAGTTACAACGAAGGGAAAAAAAGCTGTGGTCGTATGTGTGGTTCGCCAAGATGCTAACATGCCTTTACATTGTAGAGATCGACAAAAGTTATTACAGTAGAAGGATAGATACCAGGAACTAAAAGTATAATTAAAATTATATTCAGTACAAGGGATCTATACGTCGCGATGTACAACATGATGTATCCCCAGCAGGTGAAATAATGTTTTAAAATATGTAACATAGCTGTACGTACGGGTCTTCGCCTTCTAGTATTTATAGTGTGAAAGTTCATTTTATATTCGTCATAAGTATACATATTTTTTTAAAACAGCAACTATAATCAGTGATGAAAAGTAATAAACTTGTTTAGTTTTCGAGCCCCGAACCAAGGACGAAGTCATCGCGAGCGTACTTACTGACGGAATTCTTATTTCGGCTGTGTATAGGCTTTAGGAAAATCACTCATGGGAAATATTAATGTGTTACGGAAATGCGGTTTGGTGTTAAAGTTGGTGGCATTTGTACTGATTGTCTGCAACGAGCACGGTTTTCCTGTCAGGTTTATTCTAGTCGAGTCATAAACTAGCACAATACTACTAATATATTTAATTGGCTTTAGAACGATGCTTATAGCATTAGGTAAAGCGACACCGGTATTTAAATTACAGGCACCTGTCCTTCTGCATAACTCTATCCAATAAGTACGGCACTAAATGATATGGCTTCGTACTAAGGAATGTATGTCACCACTACACACGCACCTATAATAATAGTTTTTTTGTTTTTTTATGGATGTGTATATAATAATACTCTAGCAGATATTAATACGTATCTGGAATAATAAGAACAAAAATACATTAAGGATATTTTTGTAGGGACCGTCTATAATTAAAACACATGACTGTTGGAACTACGAACTATAAGGTATGCGTCGACCCCATCAGACGTGCTCATGACTGTCCGGCAAGGTTGTTCAATTTTAATAGTTCTAAGTGTTGCAAATTAACAAAAAGGATTTTTGAATAGAGTGCAAGGTGCGGACCACAAATTTAATGGTACCATCTCTAGTGGTTTTTCAAAGTAACTGTAATTTCTGGAAGTTGTAGAAAAACTAAATATTAAATATAAATTAATTAACCTTATAAACAAACTTTCCTCAAACATGTTAAAAAATATTAATTCCCTTGTTCTATTAAAAATTTTTAATGGGTATACTTTTAAGAGTAATGATTAACAAAGTTGTCTCTAACTATAATTAAGATAGAGGCAGTGTCGTTACCACCCGGTTCCAAATGTAACAGGGATTTCCACCAACTATAATATACCAAACTGTTTTAAAGAAGCCGGCTATTTTAATAAGAAAGAGACCATGGCTTATCCAAATTAATTAAATATAACATTTAAACGATTTTTAGGGAATAAATCTGAGATGCTCCGCAGAGATAATCACGCGACTGAACAAAATATAATGTATATTACTGTTTCATAGTAACTGGGTACTTTATTTAGATATAGATCGTGGCCGATTCAAAATACATAATATAAAATTTAATTTAAATACTTCACAGGGTCCAGTCTTGCAACAGAATACACTATATGGTAATACTCATTCTCCGCAACCAGGTATTTTACTTATAAATAGACTATGGTAGATTCAAATTAAATAATATAAAATTTTAATTCAAATATAGCTAATAAATTTGAGATGCTCCACAGAGAAAAACCATGCGATTACACAAGTTGCATTGCAACACTGCTGCATGTTGCTCTACAAATACTTATTTTAATCAGATTTGATTAGACATTTAGTACACTACTTGCTTATTCAAACAAAGTTAATTTTAGTTATAACACCAGCGAGCTACACGAATTTCATTGCATTGACGCCAGTGTTTCAAAAAATTATTAGGTCATTATTCTTATAAAAAATTAGAAATTGGTATAAATAAGTCACTGTGTTTTTTAATGTAGTGGCGAACAAATCGTCACAGGTTCGTAGTTTTTCCAAGTTCCTTTAAAGTAATATGCAGGGTGTTTCTTAAATAGGGGGACAAACTCCACATACGTGTTCCTCACGAAAAACTATGACGAAAACACATTTTGCACTTTTCACCTAAACGTAATGTTAAGGTAGTAATGGGCCTCTGAACATCGAATTTTAAAACAGTACTTTCCCAAAATATCGGAAACTAATTGACATAAAAATACAATATGTTCAGCATTGCTTAATGCTGTTGGGATCTGCAAACCAACAGAAAATTCTGGTTGAAACCTTCCGCCCTTATGAAAATATCAGGGGTAGTTATTCTCTAATTGCGTATAACTTTTTACCGTCCGGATTTTTGAACACCTGGAGATGGTTTATTGAGTAATGTTACCTGTCTAACAAAAAAGGTCCTCTTGTTGCAATAGTATAGGACTCACAGTTTTCATTCAAATCACAAACGAAGCTACAACGATAAAGTTCTCGAAACAATGGTATCGTGAGTTAGAAACATGTAGGAAACGTTGAATGTGCACCATCAACAATTCAAGGAACACAACAAAATAAACACATGAACGCACTATTACCTATGCTGTATGCTGTGTATCTTAGGTGCAAATCACAGGACTTAGGAGCATTCTTAAATGACGATATGCAAAACAAGGTGGGTTTGGATGGAAACCCATCACACGAAAAGGGATAGATAGAAACTTCACTGAAACCTTTAAAACGCAAATATCCAAATGTTATGTTTTATTCCACAAAGTGCATTTTACAGTACAAGTTTACCAGAAAGCCATCTTGTTTTTTTTTTACATTACACTTTATTTGTGAAAGAAAAATTAAAATGTTTTTTGCTTAAAAGTTTTGATTCTGTAGACACCAACAAGTATAATTTACCAGTAAAAGAGTATTTTAATAGTAATATGAAAACTTCAGGCATTAATTTTTGTTTTCCATGTATGGCACAGTTTCCGATCCGCAAAGAAATATCTAACAAAGTTATGCACTTTTTTGTTTTCAAATTTTGAAGCATGCTAAACGGTTAGTTGTCAACCTGGCATTTTGGACGTGTTCGCAGATTCATGATGAGACGTGTTCGTGAATGTGCAGATTCGCGAGGTGATCATTTTGAACATTTCATGTAATGTTTGCCTACATCACTTAGCAGCATTTTATCAAGCATTGATGACTGTGCTGTGTGTCATAGAAATGCCAAGGAATAAACATGTAGCCTTACTGATGTAATATCTTACATTAGGTGCTAACCTTATCGAGCTACCCACATGAGGGCAGGACAAGTAAAAATAAGTCTTGTACGGTAATTTGTATGTGCTTCTTATCGATTGCCAAATATATCAGAGCTTATCGACTACCAGTACATTTAGCAACATAGGTTTTGCAACCCTTAATGTTCCAAAATTAGGTATTATTTAGTGTTTCTCATCACACAGTCTGTACGCCTGTGTCAATTACACAACTCATACGAAAATTACGTATTATACAAAATTACGACACCTCATTCGTACATTTGAGAACAAAGAAGTGCATAATTTTCTTAGGTTATTCTTTGCGGATCGGGAATTGTGCCAAACAAGACAAACAAAAATTAATGCCTGAAGTTTTAAACCTACAATTAATTCCCTTTACTAGTAAATGATACTTGTTGGTATCTACAGAATCAGAACTTTTTGAACAAAAACACATTAATTTTCCTTTCTCGAATAAGGTGTCATGTTTTTTGTGTTCCTTGAATTGTTGATGGTGCACATTCAACCTTACGTACATGTTTCTAACTCACGATACCATTGTTTCGGGATCTCTATCGCTGTAGCGTCATTTGTGATTTGAAAGAAAACTATGAGTCCTAGACTATTGCAGCATGAGGACATTTTTGTTAGACAGGTAACATTACTCAATAAACCATCTTCAGATGTTCGAAAATCCGGACGGTAAAAAAGGTTATATGCAATTAGAGGGTAGCCATTCCTGCTATTTTCATAAGGGCGGAAGGTATCAACCAACATTCGCTGTTGGTTTGCAGATCCCAATAGCATTAAGCGATGCTGAAAATATTGTAGTTTTATGTCAATTAGTTTCCGATATTTTGGGAAAATACTGTTGTAAAGTTCGGTGTTCAGAGGCCCATTACTCCCTTAATATTGCGTTTAGGTGAAAAGTGCAAAATTTGTTTTCGTCATAGTTTTTCGTGAGGAACACGCAAGCGGAGTTTGTCCCTCTATTTAAGAAACACCTTGTATGTTTAACATTATGTGCTGACCAAAAAACCGTTTTCCTTCTTGATGATGGAGAAACATATTCATGTGATTCATTTACTTGCTCTGAAAATTTGAAGGACAGAGAAATAATTAATATGTGTTTTATGTATAGAGCTGACCATAAACTGCTTTTCTTTTGCAAATTTTTAAAATCATATTGAAATGATTTATTTGCCCACTTCGAGTGTTTACAGAACAGATAAATAATTTATACTTATTTTATATAAACAGCTGATGAAATAATTGTGTTTTATTCTTTGGAATTTTGAATCAAACTGCAACTATTCATCAATTGCTGGCTTTGAGGATTTGAAACACAGAGAAAAAAATTTTCTTTATAGATAGAGGTACCATATGCCCATTATCTCAATCATGCAACTACAACGATCCATTTGCCCGCTTCGGAGAATTAGACAAAAATTATATAATATGTACTTCATACATCGAACTGACTAAGAAAAGATATTAGATAGATTGTTTACAATAAATTTAGTTATGTACAAATTGGTTTTGATTTTTATATGTCTTCCTCATATAAATCGATATTTAAATATTAAATAATAAGTTGTACATCGGCGGTATATTTGGGGATGGGTGCATGGTTGCTGGTAAGGAGGAGGGATCATATGTCAGGAAGAGGGTAATTGGTATAGTAAGTTTCTTTCTTTATTTTATAGAGGATATGGAAACAATTTAAGTATGATGAAATAGGCTTAACTATGCCGAGAATTAGGTTTCAAAAAGGTATTTAATATATCTAGACGTGTTTCACTTATTCACGATTAGTGAGAGTGTGAGTGAGAGATTTTGGTCAGCACTTAACCACGACGTCTTTAGCGCTGGTGAGAGGTATGTCAAAGAGTTGGTTAAAGGGTTGTATTTTAAGTGTGTTCAAGAAAACTCCGCCTCAACTTAAGAAGGGTTATCATCATGACAGATATTTGATACCTCAAAAATTGGCAGCTGCCCTAAATGTGAGCACTTCAGCTATGATTATTATAAAAAATTATTCGAGGATGTTTTTAAGTACAATACACTGAGAAAAATGGATTTTTACGACAAATAATTAAATATGGCTGATATTTATTTCGTTCCCCAATTAACTAACTGTTAATTTAACAATCGTAACTTTGAAGTTACTACTGAAATGTATTTGCTTCGACAGTAAAATTATGTTGACACATTATATTTAAAACAAACTTATATTTGGTTCGTTATATTAATTTTTTCGTTACATGTTATACATAACAAAACGTGCACTTCATTTAACCCAAAATATTTGTTCCCGTTAAAAACACGAACGATAGTTTGATTATGCAATTAAATTTGTTTGCTTTTACTATCTAATTTACTTGAATCAACCGTATTTATGACATACTATACAGTTTGGGTTAATATAACCATGGCAGATATTAAAACAATTTATTTGGTTGGAAGCGACGAAATATGTCCGTTCGGGAAGTCATTTCTGTAATGGCAGTTATTTAGTACGCACGTGTCAGCTGTTTCACACACTGTTTAGGAAAATTGTCTCCCTTTTTGTACAGGCATTTACTACATTTGTAGAGTGTTAATTTTTGTGTCCGTTTATATATCTACGTTAGATTAAATGACTGAAGATAACTATAGCGGTTAAAAATATTTTGCCTATTGCACACGAGTCGAATTGAATCACGAGTTTATCGGAATTACATGTCACAGATATGTAAATATGAAATTAAAATAGACGTAGGTAAGTTGTAATCGTCTAAGGGTAACGTGCGTGGTCAGTAACTTCAAGTTTGTGGGATCAGATCCGTGTGAATTCTTATTATATACACGTAAATATATTTGTATAAATAAATGTTGCTGTGCAAATAACTCTTACCTTCGTGATCAGTGCAAGCAAAATAATTTTAATGTCGTATACTTTCAATGCTCATACAAATGTAAGTTTGATTTAACAATATATGTATTACGTCATCAACCACTTAATTTGGTTAAAATAACAAACATATTTCAAAGAAATAATTTGATTTTAACAAACCATACATTTGTTTGTAAGTATTCAAATATGCCATTTGGTTGTTTAAAACAAATTTTGCTTGATTTTACAGTATTTTTTCTTAGTATGTACGTAGTTAAGATTACGTTTAAGTTGATTTGTTCTTAGTAGAAGAAACATGTGTCCCAACACAATAGATTTATTGGTATTTAATGAACAACACCAAAAACAAATTTATATCACGAAACCACGTAAACACTGCAGCGTCATCCTAAGAATTTGTGGCAAAGTCATTTCAAACGTTGCAGCAACATCTTGAAAGGTTGAGCACCAACGACATCTTGAAATTTTGCAGCAAAAGCATCTTGAAAAATGCAGCAAAGACATATCGGAACATGTAGCAAAGACATCTTGAAACATGTAGCAAAGATATCTTGAAACATGTAGCAAAGACATTTTGAAATGTTGCAGCAAATACATCTTGAAACATGCAGCAAGGTCATATTGATAGCATGCAGCAAAAACATATAGGAACACGCAGCAAAGACACCTTGAAATTATGCAACAACGAAATTTTAAAATATTGTATAGGTACATCCATCTGCAATGTTACAGCTACATCTGCAATGTTTCAGCAACGATTACCTGTAACACTGTTAACAACGTCCCCCTGCAATGTTGCAGCAACGACCACACCGCAACGTTGCAGAAACGACCACATCGCAACGTTGAAGAAACGCCCCTCTCCCACCCCACAACATTCCAGCAACGTCCCCCTGCAATGTTGCAGCAATGTCCCACAGCAACGTTTCCTCAACGTTGTGCAGTAACTTTGCAAATTAGTGACACTTGGATGTTTCAGCAACCTCGCCACAACGTTGCTGTAATGTTGCTCAACGATTTAGCGACGTTACAGATTTTGAGGCGTGACATTGCTACAACGTTGTGACAATGTTTCTGTGATTTATGGGAAACGTTGCGTTGGTGATGTACATAGAAAAAGTACTGTGTAGAAGTACATCTTCTTAATCAAAGCAAAATCGTTCATTTTCAGTTGCTGGTCTGTACAGCACAATTTCTTCATTGAATGTAATACTTAAATGTAGATGTTGGTTATCTGGAGGGACATTGTGTTAACTATCACTGCATTAAGTTACCTGTAAGAATGTATTAAATTGTGTCTTCATTGAAACTATTAACTTGTATGTTAGATCGAGAAATAAATAAAATGTCACGTCTACAGTACTTTGCGTGTTACTTGTTTTGAAATGTTTTGAGGCGATTGATAAATTTTTTTATCAAATGAAGGCAAGTAGAAATGCTGGGATTGCTGTAACACTAACTGAATATTTGAAAACAACATTGAACTAAATGTTTTTATATTGTCACTATCTTAGTGCTCTGCTGCACATATTAAACCTTTCAGCATTATTGCATAATTAATTAATAGGGTAAATAAATTTCAGATAGTAAGTCACTTTCTTTAAAAAATTATACATTTATTTTAGCGAATATCAGTAGTTATGTGTTCAGATTAGACGTCAGTCTTACTATTTTATTTTCATTTAAATTAGTAGACTAAAATATGCAACCAGTGAATTTTATATTCGCTCTGCCGCACAAAGTGGCTGGCATCTGGTGGCGAGTTTATAAACTAGTAAAAATCGCAGTTGCTTCGTGCTGGCTAACTTCAACTTGAAAGATTAGTATGTGTTTTAAATAAGACAAAATGTACATATTAAAGCAAATTTACATACGTAAAAAACGTAAAAACAAATAATTCTTCGCTACGAAATAATATTCATTACTAAGTTGTACATGTGAATTGCTGTATGCAGACTGTCACATACGAACAGAAAATATTCAATGCATTAAATATTAATGCTCGAGTTGTAACATATTATTTTATTAAGTTTGCAACTATCGTTACAGATATTTTAAATATATTTCTTGGAATTTTATTTAGATATTTGCAAGGACTTTGTAAGAATTATAAATATAAATTAACATTTGATGAACGTACGGAATGAGTCTGGTATGAATAGACAAAAATTAATTAACTTTCTTATAATGTTATATCACTTTTAACAATGGTTCCTCCCTCCCTCCCCATTTCGCCGTCACCTCCCTATTAGAAATTACCTATATTTACTGGTCATGTTAAAATAATAATGTATATATCACACGAAACAGTTTTTTTTAATGCGAACAAATTTGGTATTTTACCACATGTAATTATTTCAAATCTGTTACAAAATAATTCTTGTAATACATAATATCCTTTCTTCTATTAACAGTAAAAAATTCAGTGATTTGCAGACATGGGATAGTAGGCCTACTGTCTGTACCGACGTCATGTTGGCCCACTTTTAAATAGCCGGCTTAAAAACATTACATTTCTAAACCAAGTGATCAAACAGCTTGAAACAGAAATGCACAAAAATTTCAACTATTCTACCGGACAAATTTTCTGTCAGACTACAACAATTAAAATGGATTAATGAGAACGATATGGTAAGTAACTCAACAACAAATACGTTGCCAGATATTATTTCCAAGATTATTAAGTTTGAAAACACGAATACTTACAAACGTAACTCATTATTTCAGTAAGCTCTAAACGCCATCTTACGCTTATTGATATTGCGATCACTATTGTTACTCTCATTTTTATAAAACAGCAAACTCTAATAAATTATGTCAACACAATGTAGTACCAAAGTTGACAGATCATGTTAGTTTATCTGTTTTCACATAGTAAGAAATAAAAAAAATCATTGTAGACAAACTCGTAAATTATGCGTTTGTGTGCCCACATGCATGCGTACCCATGCAACACACTGAAGTGATTGCTTAGCATATAGCTGCACACATGTACACACTCACTCTTGAATTAGGCTTATATATATATGTGTGTGTATGTAGGTGTGTGTGAGTGTGAAACATACGTGATATAATGTTTATGATACATTAAAAATACGTACGTACGTTCCTACGTTGTGTGAGTGTGTGTGAGTAGAAAGTTTCTACTTATGGCGGTCCTTTCACTCTAAAGTCAGCAGTTATTAATGCCCTGCTAAGTTTTTACTTACAGATATTTATATTTTATCAACCTAAGTTATTAATAAACATGAAAACTGCCAAGTGACTTGTAAACACGGTGTATAAGTTATATTTGATATTAAAGAACTGTTACCTTTGGCTGCAATAAAACATGTTAATAACATGCTTAACCTTAATCGTAGACTTTCGTGGCCTGAGTTATGTACATACATCTCGGCTCCTGAGCTGAGGCTGTCTGATTTTCACAAAAAAAATGCAGACTTAAACTGAAAATTATTTTCTATGTAAGCTAGTCAGAGTAGGTAACTACTACATCCGTAATATTTTGAATGTGAGGCCGATATAAAGAAAACATTCCTTGAAAAGCTTTCAAAGTGATCTAGCATCATTTCAGGAGAAATTACCATGTATGTTTTTATTGCAATCGTCGTACTGTTAAGGATTTTAAAAAAGTGTTTCTCCAATATAATTACTAAAAAAAAATATTTAAATCTTTAGCAAAGCTTTAGTCTTGTACACAACATGAAATAAATAATTTAAAATGCCCACGACTGGTCTCGCTCTATGTGAGCGCTGGGCTTGAGAGTTCAGTGGAAACAAGACCAATGGGTTAGAAGTCCTAATTAATCCGAAAATCATACTTGCTCTTCAAAATCAAATTAACTTCTAGTGCATCCCAAATATTGACTTGGGTTAAAACGCTCTAATTTATAGTCTAAAAGTACTTGGTGCAGTAAAACCGAACAGCGGCATACCTATCACGTCCCTTACTGCAATGGCGTCACCAAGCCGCCGACGCTAACGTCTTCAAATCTTGCGCAGTAAAATAAATTGATCACTTTTCGGCCTCGTAGACTCTTCTCAAAAATAGGACACCCTAGCTTATAAACTTTACTTGGCCGTCCGAAAACTATACTTAACATAACGATGGTGCTAGTTTCCAGTGCTAGCGAGACGGTAATAAAAAAATACGCCAAATCGGCATCATCGTTAGGCCAGGACTCTTCTTAACTCTAGACAACGCCCCCTCGTTCGACGCTATTTCTCAAGTTTACGACGTCACCAACACAGGCATTATGGCTGGATAAATATTACAAACGAAAATTAACAAATATAAAATAAAAGAAAAGAAATTAAAAATAAAATTAAGATTTTGGACGTGTGACCTAACATTTCACAAAAAAAAATCAATAAATAATACTAAGTAACTAACTAGATAGGGGCGTTCATTAACTGATCATATACATTCCAAAAAAAATTAAACTTGCGAGAAATTAGAATAAAATATGTGAAAATTTAAGTCATTCAAAATAACACGAAAGATTAAATACATACAATAAATATTCATACAATTTCTATAGCCAAATGCCATAGCATGTAACTTGCTTTAATTGTTTACTATTGCATTTATAGGTTATCGCGATGCTTGCTATTACATTAGTGTGAGTTGACATTCCACTTAATTGTTGAAGAAAATATAAATCAGCAGAGATCTGGAATGTCGGCGAAATTCACGTCTTCTCTTTCTTATATATTTTTGCGTCTGATGTATTTCACCAACCCCAACGAAGCTAATTTTTACTGAGCAACGTGCACTTAATTACAACAGTACTACCAGAGTAAGGAAAAACTAACCAAGTACTACTGAACAAATAACGAATAGCTCTTCGTTTTCTCAGAAGTTGTAACACACAAAGGTTTGATTATACAACCCGAATAGCGTATTCAACTGACAGTTTCGAAATTGGTAATACAAACCACTATCTTAATGACGAAATTTTGGAAGTAATGAAAGTACTTCTCACTCAGAGCTGACGGAGGGCGAATCTCACTGTCCACCCTCAGTCCGCTAAATTTTAAAGACCCACATTCACATAACCCTACAAATAGCATACATATTCGCTGTAACGAAGACATTTCTTAGCTCTGACCTATGACCTAAATATTTTTTTTTTCAATACCTACTACTGTAAATCTTAAATTATGCCATAATACGTTATACATGCTTTGGCGTGAGTGTATGTTTCAAGAATTTTCCGACATATGTATCATTATTTCACGTATTCATTCACCGCTATAGTAAGAAAACAAATTACGAGCCTCGCATGGTCGTTGTTGTTTTAAATCACGCATACAAAAGATACCACGGGGAAGCGTGTTTTGTAAGCAAAAATGTTTTGCAGCCTAACGTTTGTCATGTTAATGAATATATTCAGAATCGACCAAAAATTAAAGTAAATAATATTATTTATATAAGGTGCAACTGTTTAATGAATTCGTTTTTTTATATGTACTGTTCGAACTAAACTGTTTGATACTTATCATCAAAATTATTAAGATTTAATGCTTTCTAACGCAATCAGTATCACTAAGGTCTGTGCAATCAGTATACCAATAGTTAATGCATATCATATTATCGATACTTAAAAATATTTCAGATCTGCAGGAAAAATATACGTTTTGTTTTTCTTTGATGAAGTATTGGATGCGAGTTTTAACATCGGTTGTGTGTTTCATTTATAACATAGTAAGTTTGCGATAGCGCTTTTAAAATAAAATTTTGGGAAATTCGTGCTGATAGACCGTGTGGATTTAATTTCAAGTAACTACTTGCGAACTTGTTTTATGTAATATAGGCAGAAAAATACATTTAATTTCGAATTTAAAAGTTATAGTAATATCATGACTTGTGAAAATGAAAATGATAGTGTTTACTCTGTGCACATTAGAATGATAATTGGCTTGAAGTTAACATGTGTAGACTATTTACTTGTCTAAATATTCAAAGGGTTTTAATGTAGTTTTTAGTCGGTAGTTCCACTGAAACATTACATTTCACATGCATGTCTCTGGAGGACACGAAAATGATCCGAATAATAAATTGGTCAGGACTCATAAAATGCTAACACAATATCTTGACCTAGAAAATCAATTTAGTGAAACAACACTTTTCGCTTAACAGTGATAAACCTATACAATTTCAAGTAGCGTTACGTTACTATTACTGACCAGTGTATGTATATATATACATACATACACACACACACCTACGTGCGTACATAAGTACATATATACATACAGAGTGTAAAGGAATTAATAGCCTAAACTAGGTGATTCCTCATATTATATATATATAAATATACGTAAAATATTATCGATGAAAAAATTTTCAAATTATCTCTCATATTATATATATATAAATATACGTAAAATATTGTCAATGAAAAAATTTTCAAATGATCTCTCATGTTACCCAACACACTTTTTGTTATGAAAACAAATTAAGGAAAATTTATTTTATTAATTAATATTGATTATTCTTACCAGACGTCCGGAGATATATTTCACATTTGGTGACAAACGACATTGTAATGTAGGCCTGTCCGTTCAGTGACGTCACGAGTATAGTGAATACGTAAGTAATTCCAGAAGACCCAGAAGACTCAAGTGAGCCTACTCACACGCGAACTCTGTTAATATTTGCGATGTCTGCAGGAACACTATTGTGATTCAAAATATGTCTCCTATGCGTCATAAATAACTATTTTTCACTACATATGATAATGAGCTATTCCACAGTACAGTCCTACGCACTCTGAAGTACTTTCTAAACTTAAGTGTTCCTAGACGACAGGTCACTTGAATTCTTCTGTTATAAAAAGGTCAGCCTCATCGCGAGCCAGCAGAAACGGAGTGACAATAATAGTAAATTCACAAGAAGTTGTAACGACGAAAGTGGCAGTGCAAGTTTGGTACTGCCAACCCTGGCGAGGGAAACGACACGCTCGGTAGTACAGCTCGGCGCGAACTTGTAAAATGCTGGCAACTCGAACCGCTGGCTCCCGAAGAAGGAAAGGATGTCGGTACGCTTCCTGACTGACACGCACTGACTCTCTTCACCAATTTCGTACCGCTTTACATCCCGTTTCCTCCGCGTGCCCTATTGTTTCGCTCGTGTTGCTCGAGAAGCATTTTGTCGCACGATTTGTTGTCTTATTTTCTTGGCTCTTTTACGTATTTTTAATTTCACAAGGTTTTTATGTATAGTTCAGATTCAAGACCAAAGTAATAAATAGAAGTGAATGAATAACACGTAAGTAAAAAGTTATAAAGAAACGTTTTTTTTTTTTTTTTTAAATTATGCGTTAGTGTAAATTTCCACCATTATGTAAAATGGGGATTTTTTTCATTTCAGTTAAAATACATGAACGTATTTTCTTGTGCATTTCACTTGTTAATATTCTCAATAGTTATAGATAATGTCATCAAACCTACATTGGAATCAATTATTATTTATTTGTGTGTGGCAAAAGTGAACAAATAAATATAAAGCATTTAAATGTACTGCCTTAGTTCGTATTTCTTATCATGCTGAGGAAGCACGCTCACCATTCGTAATAATTAAATTGGAACGAAAAGCTACATGCATAGTTTTAAAAAATGTAACTAACAACTACGAGTTAAAATTTTAATAAACATATTAAAATTAGCTTTAGTTGCATAAAAATCTGTTTTAACAAAGATATTTTAGTTTTAAATAAGTAACATTCGTCGCCACTGTCATCTGACCGAGGAACGCTCTCTCACTGGTTTGACGTCACTCGTCCTACACCACCGGCGGCCGTCCCCTGCACGTTACACACGCTCAGCAAATGGAAAGCAACTATGTGAAAGTGCGGTCAGATTATCTGCCATGACGAGAATATATCTAGGTTAACTTAAACTCTCATTTTGGTTTAAACCTTAGATAAGAAGCGTAAAATTACAATATATATATATATATATATATATATATATATATATATATATATATATATATATATATACACACACACACACACACACACACACATACAGGGTGCAGCTGAATTCAACCAACAAACTTCTGGAGGTGATTCCTTATGAAAAATGAAGAAAATATACGGGACATTTTGTACCTAAATTAATATTAAGGGTGTTATGAACCATTAATCATGGAAAATTTTAAGTCTATTTTTGTAAAATAATGTAAATGAAGAAGCATTTAATGATGACATGCTGAGCATTGTTTTATACCACCGGGACCTTGAAATACACATTAGAATCACATCAATACCTTGTACCCAAATACAAAATACAAGGTGGCTACCCCTTTACTACATGCCACTTTTCTACCATCATGAATTACGAACTTTTAATACGGTTTTCTACAAGAGAAGCACGTCAGAAGTAAAAAAGGTTGCCTTGTTGTAAATGCGTAGGACCAACCATTTTCGTGTAAATTTCGTAAAAAGAGTGGACTGCAGTAAGACAGTTCCTACTACATAGGCATACATGTTTGAATGGCTGGCTGCCTTAGCAACTGCTATGATTGAGAGATGGGAGAGAATGGAGGCCTAACATCTCATCAACATCTAAGATCAATAGATGCAGTAACACAAAGAACTGAACAGTGCCATCATTCGCCTTGAGTGGTTTCAGGAGACCATGGGAAACAGGAACAAGAATAGGCGGAGTCGGGAATCGAACCTGTAGATTCCTGCAACGTGATACACTTGCACCACCTCGCTCGTTGACGAGAATGGAGGAATGTTGTTGCGTAACGTTATCACAAACGATGTTACAGTACAAGTAACAAAATGTTTCAGAACTGTCTGTGTATTAAGGTACTGCTATTTTAATACCAGTTGTAACATGTAGGTTTGAGTCCTTAATTACAGGCATTTAAACTTCAAATCCTGTTCATGTTAATGTCATCATTTAAATGGTATTTGTATTTCTGTTATATTGGGGCTGATTTTATTACTTAGAAGTTTTAACGGGTATTAGACCATGCCATCTTGTAGCAGGTTTCCGATACTAACACGTCTGTTGTGTGTTTAGAGAATTATTTCTCTTCGTAGCTGAAATAGTTCCGCAGATTCGCAAAGGAGAGCAGCACACTCGCATACTTGATCATGTGGTGTTAGCCAACTCCTCACATCCCTCCCTAAACATTTTCCCTTGTTACTCTTTCCTGACTCGCATCCCTCCACCGAGACTGTTACCGGTCTCTTTCCATCACACCATTCCTTTCGTAGGCTGTAGAATTGTTGCCAAACTAGGCAGTTCACGTACTGTGCGCGCGCCAGCTCTGAGTCCATGGCGTGTATGCATTGTCCCTCGTAAACGGCATGTATGCTACAGTAAAACAGCGGCAAACACGTCCTAACTTACGACGTTACTGCGGTTAGTACGTGTGTCGACATGATATCTGCCACATATTATTTACATGTTTACGGACGAAAAACGCATACCCGCCAGGGACTCAGAGCTGGCGCGTGGACAGTAGCCAAGTAACATTCAATGTTCAAGAATTTGGTGTATTATATGCCGTTTCTAGTTCGTGTAAGTGTTCAGCAAAAATGTCCAAGTGGCGCCAAGGTGTTACGAAGTGACGAAAACGTACCAAACTATCCAAAATTATTAAATTGCTTAAGCATGTAAACAGAAGTAAGCAAATGTTACACCTTCTGTAAGTGGATGACAATAGTACATCAGTAATGGAAGCTATAAAAATTGTTAAAATATATTGTTAAATAATTTTTTAGAGATGGTATATCAAATTAACTTAACGTTCATATTTTTTGTTACTATAGGATTAAACTCAGTGGTTACAGGAGTTTTTGTCATACACCGAGTGGGATACTTATGTAAACTGGGATGCTGGCCTGGGATGGTTCCTTCTGCCAGTTTCTGTCATTGTGTCAAAGTTGTGTGACGCCATCTCTAATGATCTCGATATCGACGAGACGTTAAGCCTCATATGAACTGGGTTCAGTCCCGGTGGGATTGCGTGGAATTTTCGCTGTTGGGAATTCATATACCTGTTTGAAGGGCACATGTATACGCATTACCCCTTCTCAAGCATCAAAATTGGTTGAAATAATGCAAATTTTGAAACACAGACCACATCTCATTAGATTTATGTGACTTCTGATTAACTGGTTTTCTCTTTCAGTACTGTATATGGCATGCACTTATTAAGTCGTATGAAATTTAAAATTAACAATTTTTTTATCTAAGAAAATAATAGTATAGAACAATGTGTATACATATACCTACATACATTCGTATAAATCTGAAATGTTGATTTAGGGACTACTTAAAATGCGGAGTGAATATTGGAAAGTCAATTTAAGGCAACATGTATCGAGAAGTATATTTTAATTAAATATTTTCATGCTAGTGACGATTGGCACAGTGGCCAGAGCTTTTGCCTCCCACCAAGGTGATCAACGTTCGACTCCCGGCAGGGTCGGTCCCCGATTTTTTGAATGTGTGAAATGTGGCAGGCGTTTCCGTTGTCCAGCAAGATTTTTCTTTTTGGTAAACTCACACTTCGCGTTTCGTCGCTTTTCAGTTGGTCGCTTCATTTCATGTACTCTATCAAGATTCAGTATACAGACGCCTACGAGCCCCCAGTTTAGGTGACAAGGGTGTGATGTTCTGCCATCAAATACCGTTTCCACTCGATATTTTAGGAGAACTGAGCACGACTGTCTTGGATTTTCAATATTTTCCACGTAACAAATTTTCGAGAAGGCTAACTACCCTTTTTTATGACCTTTCGTACGCTTAATATTATTCTCCTACTAATTTTACAGTGTTAGATAGTAAATAACCTTAATATTGTGTGAAATTTGCTGGGATGTATTAAATACTATGCTATTTATTATTTTCGAGCAAATATCAGACATTATTTATTATCTAGCTGTACCTTGCAAAAATTATATGAAGTAATGTAAAAAACGTGATACGCCTTTTTTAAAGCTTCTACAGGAATAATGCTGTAAATCAAAGCCTGCTGTGGGCCATCGCCCTTACATATTTATTTTGAATTAATTATGAGTGTACTCTAATGAATACATTCAAGCAATTTATCCATTTTTTGTCGATGAAGTAAAAATGCATTTACATAAAATGAAACGTCAACTAGACGGGAGCGTGACGACCGTAGAACATTTTTCATTCTGCTAAAATTAAATATGCCATGTTATTATGAAATTATTGTTTTACAGCTTAAATATTCTTTTTATGTGGGCTAGATTTTTGTTATGAGAAACATATTAATTCCCGAGTTAACAATTAAATTATAAGTAAATTGAAAATAAACACCGTGTCTCTGTTTCATGGTCATTGGTGTTTGCAATTCAGCTCTATGACGATAGCCATTCTATTAATGGAATATGGGCTCTTATAAGAAAGGACATTTTTTTTTTGTCGTTTAGACATGACTAAGTTAAGTTTGTTGACCGGAATTTATCCTTACCAGCTTTATTCTGTGTTCGTAATGATAAATCACAAGTTCAACAGAAATCAAGAAACAAATGGATGTTAAGACTTGTAACTAACTTCGTAAAGAATATTCAGTTTTTTAACTATTTGACTATATACTTAAGAGCGACTTAAAAGAATGCAAAAATCTGATTTGAACTGAAAGTCTGTTACACCGTACGATTATTTTTTGTGAAATTGTGTAGAGTAAGAAATATATTTTGTAATATGTACGCCAAATACTGCTTCTACATATTGTGGTGTCAGTGAGTTAGAAAGAAAACAGTATTATTACTGTTATACTAAATTTATTTCGCGTGGGTGATTCGACAGCAGATGTTTTGTAAGCTTCACGGATGGCTTAACCCACAGTAAGTGAAAATATTATTGCCATAAATATTTTAATAATTTTTTTTATAATTTTTTTTTATTTGCATTTGCAGGCAATACGCAGCTCAGATATTTCCATGATATTTTAGTACGGAGTACTTTTGCATCACATTCCTAGGTCGTTGAGCAGCGCGTTCGCGTCCTGGTTTCAACTACGCAGCCGATATATTGTCACTCACCCCTCCTACCTCTTCATGACATCTGGCCAGCAACAATGTTCGTATATTATGTGTGCATCACTATCATACTTTCATTAACGAGTTAACTTTGAGTGCAAAGCGTGAAATCAGGAAATAATATCACATACTGTTTATATGTTTTAAATATAAATTAAATCCAATAGTTCAGTATTTCATACCACTACAATTGGTGCTGCTTACAGTTTAAATATAAATGCATGAAATATCAATATCAATTCACATTATTTCAGAAATTGTAACAAGTTTTAGATTACGTAAACTGATTTCCTCGCATTTGTATGTTACCAATGTTTCAAAACAGCTACACATTTTTTAAATGTGACACTTGTTTTAATCGGTTGACTTGATTCGCCAAATTTGCTTTGTAATAGTTACATGCAAGGAAAACATTATAATATGACCTACATGCATTTAAATTAAAAATAATGTTTGTACTGGAATGCTAGAGTTTAATGTGTTTACACCGGGTGACCTTATTTTTATTACATAGGATATTTCCTCACATCAAGTACCACAATAGGTCGAAATGCATGTAAAACATTTCACGGGTGAGCAATCTCCTTTACCAGGCATACACACTCCCCGTCCGTTTAAATTAAATCTATCACGAACGCCTTTTCAGAAAAAATTCTAATTAAGGTAATATTTAGTTATATACCTATAACTTTTAAATGCCCTTAAATGCATTTTTTTCTTTATATAAATGTTATACACACAACTTCAAGTGATTAGTATTTTATTTTGATAAATTAAAGATCGGCGATAAAGCATTTCCTGTAGGCCCTATTGATTCTAGTAATTTGATTTTTTTTTTTACATAAAACTAATTTGTTTGATTAAATTTTCTAGTGCTCCGACGCAGTCATGCGTAACTTTGAAAGTTTATTTGAAAAGAATACCACATTCACTGCATATAATCGTATGTTACTCATACGATTTCTTAAATGGCAAACTAATTACTCCGTTTAGTAAGGAACTCTTTTCAAACAATGTTGTCATGGGAATCGGCAAGGGCCTGTAATAAGGAACCATCCCAGCATTCACCTAGAGTGATTCCGGAAAACCCTGTAAAACTGAAATCAGAATGGTTGGGCCAAGAATCAAACACGTCCTTCCAAACACAAGATGAATTTTTTCCAACGCGCTACTTCGGTCGAGAAGTAGCAGAGATAACTCTAAGCGACGGCGTGTTGAAAAAATTTAAAAAAGTGAGTTAAATAAAAAACAAAGGAATACTAGTAAGTGATGATAACTTTGCAAAACTTAAAGGAATCGCTGCCAGATATGTGAATAAAATTTAGATCCGTCTGCTGTAATGACAAACAGCTCTAAAACAGCAAAAACGGATACGATTTGTGCACGTTTTATTCAATGACAGTGACAGTGAGGTAGGCCTATTATAAAACAAGTCATACAGGAAGAAGTCGTTGAAAACTATCCTTAAAACTCGACAGACTTTTTTGTTCTCTTTAATACCTTCAAATACGTAGCAGTCGCATTCTAAAAATTGTGAAAATTTGCGAGACAGATCTTACTATAGCAATGAAGTAAATGTGAGATACCGAGCGAGGTAGAAAAGTGGTAACACACTCGCCTCGCATTCGGTAGGACCCGGATTCGACACCCGGTTCCGAACATCCTGACTTCGGTTTTCCAGGGTTTCCTTATCACTCCAGGCGAATTCTGGACTGGCTTCTAAAGTAGGCAGACACCTTTCCCAGTTCCTGTCGCTGTTAAGTTGTGTAACACCGCCTCTATAAGACCTCGATGTCGACGAGATGTAAGCCCATTTCCCTTACCCTGATATCTTAGCAGCCTCCATACACCCTTGCCACGTTTTCCGTTACGTCAGCTGCCATAGAGGCCAGCACGCTTTCTGGCAAGGAATATTCGTATTACACGGTAGTGGCTGCCGTACTGGCAGAGAACACGGCCGATATGCCAGAGACTAGAAAGCGCAGGGTCACTGAAGGTTACATTGGGCTGGAATATTTTATGTAGCGTAAATCTTCCAAAAAAAACATTTTTAAGCGTTATGTAACGCAAATTAATCGCACAGAGTACGACAGGCGTTGTAATATAATGCATAAATAAATACTTACTTGACTATGCATTACATTAATACTACTATTATTACTACATATTATACGTTGACAGGTCGGTTAAAAATTACTGGGAAAGTAAAGTGAAACTTTTTCACGGGAGAAAAAATGACATTTTTAAAGGAAAGTTAGTAGGCGAATCTTTTGAACGATAACGAACCACATCGTGACTGATGAAACTAACCTTAAATCAAAACTACCTATATTATCCTATCAGGTCGGCTAATAAGTATTTATTGTACACAAGCACAATTTCCCCCCGTGTTATGCACAACAATTCTCACAGGATTAATTGTGTTTATAAAAAATGGTTTTCTTAAAGACAATTTAATATTTTTCACGTCGAAACTGTAGAACGCGCGTTACTGGAAATAACATAATTTTACTTCTACAGTACTATGCCACGTAGTGTTAAGACAGTTAAAAATAATTGGGTGAAATATTTGGTAGACAATTCAGTTTCACTGGATAACAGATCAAGAATAAATATTTGTCATAATACTTGCGCCGTTTGCCACGTATAGCCATGTTCCATCTATCTTGACGCAGGACTAATATGAAGTCTCGTAAGTAACAGGGGTCGATTAAATATCGTTTTTGAGAGGTGCAGCGCAAAATTTGCACCTGCGCTGCGTTGCTTTGGTATTAAATATACAAATACGCAGGTGCAAGCGGTCACGTGACGGCGCATAGTGCCTGAAAATCTGCGACTAGCAAATGGCTTGACGCAAGTATATCTGCGCCTTCGCGCATGCGTATTGGACAATTTTCGGGTGTGTGAAAGCCCTAACAGCACAGATGGTGCTGGAAACGTTGCTAAAATGTTACTATGTGCTAAGTTCGTCACAGACTATATAAGCAAGTTGCCTACATGTGCCAGAAATGTTACAACTGCAACGTTGCCGAGGCAACCTAGCAGCATGTTGCCTACATGTGCCAGAAATGTTTCAGTAGCAACGTTGCCGAGGCAACCTAGCAGCACTTTGCCTGCACATGCCAGAAATGTTACAACTGCAACATTGCCGAGGCGACCTAGCAGCACGTTGCCTACATGTGCCAGAAATGTTTCAGTAGCAACGTTGCCGAGGAAACCTAGCAGCATGTTGCCTACTCATGCAAGAAATGTTACAATTGCAACGTTGCCGAGGCGACCTAGCCGCACGTTGCCTACATGTGCCAGAAATGTTTCAGTAGCAACGTTGCCGAGGCAACCTAGC
>PNEQ01076771.1:0-22466 GCA_003012365.1 Medauroidea extradentata | reverse complement strand
TTAAAGTTAAAATCACGACGATAGCCAATTGTGTTTCAAAGATAAAGACGATTCATTAAAAACACATTTTGCCCCTTTTTACTGTCTGGGGGTCGAATTTCAAAAAAACCTAAAACTACTTTTTGGGTATTTACGTAAGCAATATTTTGAAGTGACTATCAACTCTCTATCCCGAAGGGTTCGATAGATATCAATAGTTTATTGGAAACACATTTAACGTCTTTTCAGCCCCTTAAAAGTTGAACTTCGAAAAATCCTTAAATTGGCTAATATGCGTTTTTACGAGTGTCCTATTAAAGTAAAAATCACGATGATAGGCCGTCGGGTTCGAGCTCTACCGACGTTTCTTCGGAAACACATTTCACCCCTTTTCACCCCCTTAGAGGTCGAATTTCGAAAAAATCTCTTCTTAGTGCTCGCCTACGACCTGAAGGGAACCCCCACAAAAATTTTCACGATTCTAGGTCCAGTGGTTTGGGCTGCAGTTTGATATATGGCAGTCAGTCAGTCAGTCAGTCAGTCAATCAGTCACCTTTCATTTTTATATATATAGAAGATATATATATATATATATATATATATATATATATATATATATATATATATATATATATATATATAGGAAAAGTATTTCCATTTTAAAAAATCTCAGAGTCGTTCAGTGGGAGTGCGTGACTGAACGTAGTTTTTCGGCATACTCTATCGCGTTGTAGGCATAAGGACAAACGGATAAAATATATGAACCACAATAAATCCGATCCTACTATGACAGGAATCAAAACACAGTTATTTGCTATACATGAACAGAAAAAAAAACACGACTCAAAGATAAGAAACAAAGCACAGTAGTTTTCCAGACAGGCTATTCGTGTTTTATTCAACCCGTTTCTATTTATTGAATTTTATATTGTGTGTGTATCGTGTTGCCTAAAGCATAATCTGCATATTTATGTGTTCCTGTTCTATTCAGATTTCTTTTGACAGATGCGTGGTAGTGGAGTTTGTCCAGAAAACTACATTCAATCACTCAAAAACATTTCATTACATTTTTCTTACATATTTATTGCTGTAGCATTATTATCTTACGTCTTCTCAATACAAAATAAAATGGTTTATTTGCGCTACGTAAATCCCTATGCATGCTCTGGACAGGTATCCGAGGTAAGAAGCGCCCTCAACTGGCCTATCTCGCTAGACTGCGTTTATGTGTGAAGCCCACAATCGATAGTGCCATCGTTAAGTATGTCATTGACCGGCTTTCGTAATGCAGTGTCACCTTTACGCGCAAACCACTCAACTGTCGTGCAGTTCTTTGCTTTCAATCATTTTCCTATGGAACTTGAAGCCGGAGACCAAAACTTTTTTTATTTGTTGGAAGAATAGTCCAACACGTGTTTCTATCTGTGTTTTTTTTTTTTTTTTTTTCGAATAAGGAAGGAATCTTTTCTAGCTTCTCACTCTCAATAAAGCTTGTTTATAGCAGTTTAAAAAAAAAAAAATAACAACGTAACTAAAATACACTGTCTGCATATTTTATCATATTCAAACTTTAACGTCTCAGGTTAAAAAAAAAAATAGTATAGGCCTATATATTTCCGATTACCTTTTTTGACCTAAGTAAATTCCCACTTGACCGTTAACAACTTATATGAAACTGTTTAACTGTGACTCAAGTTTCGTTACCACTTCCGTAAACTTTAAATAAAACGTACTTTTGCGATTTTTTTCAGCCGTTACCAAATTTGTGTTATGGCGGAAAAAAATTAGAGTGATCACTAACAAACCAATTAGTTCAGATTGTCACAAATCGTGATACACACTAAAAATAACTTTTTTTCCACAATGCAAAGTTCGTTTGAAAATGAGCCACTTCAAAGCAGATAAGCTGCAAAAAAAAAACTTTGTTGTATTTTTGTAGGAACACAAATGCAATGCACGTAAGTAGCTTCGCATTATTTTAAAGTTTAGTTTAGATAGTTCCCTGACAATGTTCACACTACAGTAATCTACTTGGATTATTTCAAACAAATTATAACATTTTAGATATTTACTGAAACTTACGGCACTGTAGTTCTATTCACATAAATTGTAGGCTCATTTACGTAACTACTGTTGTATGTAATTTCTCGTAAATTTGTTAACCACATAGTTTTGTTTGAGAGCACTATATTTTAATTTCATATTTGTACTTAGTTCCAGACAAGTACTTATCACGGACGCTCACTGATGACTCCGTCAAATTTGTTAACTGTTTATCACAAACACATGAAGCCAGCTATACAGGATATTCAAAAATGCAATGCCCAAATTGAAATAGGGAAGTTGAAGGAGACAAATGCAAATAAATTTGGCACGATAACCATGTGTCGGAAACAAATAGTTTAGGAGTAATGGGTATTCAGGGTTCTGTGCGTGATTCAGAAGACGACGACGGTAACTGCTTACGGCACTTTATTTATTGAGCAATTTCACAATAAACGTTCAAAATTATGCATGGGTTGTGCATCTTGCATCGAACACGAGACTCCTTGCTACGTCGATATCGGCTCTGCGCCGAGGTTAATGGTGCTCATTTTGAACATTTATTGTAGCATTCAGCAAACAAAGTACTGTAAACAATTACCATTGGCGTCTTCTCAATCACACCCGATACTCCTAATTACTCATTACTACTAAAACATTTGTTTTCGACACATGGTTATCTGGCGAAATATATTTGTATTTGTCTCCTTCATCTTTCCTATTACATTGGGCATTGAATTTTTGAACACCATGTATTCAAAATGCTTACGGTGCGTGCAAAGTATTACAAAGAAGGCAATAAATGATTCACACTAATTTAAAAAATGGTCTATAACAATACCACAGAAAAAATCTAGAGAAGGCTTGCATGTTGGTCAGACTGAGCGTGCATGTCATTTGAAAATTATTACTTTAAACATTTTTGTGCCATAACTCTAAAAATTTGATAATTTTATTTCACTGCCGTTATTTGCGTGCCAAATCATATTGTTATTATGTTTAACCATTTCCATCAATCTCATGCATGTAAGAAGTTTTTATGTTTGAGCCTGTTTTTTCCGGTGGTTCTGAACGCGCCCAATCTAACGAATTTAAAAAGACAACATGATTCATTATGTAGATGTAAGCGAGTATCATGCACATGAATACTAGTTTGGAAAGAAACATTTTCACGAAACAGGCAGCCAGAAAATCACGCAATGTGCACTGTTCATTAAAATATAAAATATACATGCACCACCATATTGTAATTAATCAAATGTTGCTACTGCATTTTTCTGAGTATATTTTATGTCTTAAGTCTCGATTAGACTTAGTAGACTATATGACTTGACATCACTTAAGACATAACACCGATAGCACACATTCACAAAATTGGCTTTTATGATTAAATAAATTGAATTTTTTAAATTTTAATTCTACAGTTGTAGAAATCTGAGCTAATAGAAGGATTACATTATTGTTTTATGTTTAACCTACCAAGTTATTTTTGCGCACTATCACAGCCAAATACACACACTTCACTGTGCCCCTAAGAAAACTAATTATTTAAGGCTATTTAGTTTAAGGCTATTTAGTTTAAGGCTATTTAGTTTAAGGCAAAGAAATTAAAGTTTACTGTAAAATAAAAACCCAAAAAAGGCTACAAATATTTTATCAAACAATTGTAATATCTTTGTAGTAAAATAAAATTGTTTAATACAGAATTTGTCCTAAAAATACTACAGCAACTTTCCCCTAAACACAATTTCTGAAGGGGCCGCGGTGGCAGAATGGTATGACCATTCACTTCTCACCAAGGCGATCCGGGTTCGATTCCCGGCGGGGTGAGTCCCAGGATTTTCACATGTGGGAATCGTGCCGGATGTTGCCATTGGTCGGCAGGCTTTCTCGGGGATCTCCTGTTTCCCACGCCCTTTAATTCCGTCTCTGCTCCATACTCACCTCATATCACCCCTCACTAGCGCTAAAGACCTCGATGTTGAGCGCTGTCCAAAATCTGTCACTCACTCACAACTACTGAGTTGTTGTAATATCATCACATGTTTACATTACTGTTACTATGTTCTGTAACGAGACGATACCCAACCTACAGCACGCGTGACACGCCACATCCGCTCCCTTGTCACCCTTCCCGGCCAACACGAGGAGCTGGCTTTCTGTCTGTGACGTCATCCAGTCCTGCTGAAGGCTTACGTGCCAGCTGATACTGGAACGACGCCCTAAAGTGACTTACAGTGGAAACTTAAGTATTTAGATTTAAGAAGTAGAACTTATTATGTTCATCAACATGATTTGAATCAAATAATACATAATACAACTGTTACCGCTTACTGCTTAAGTTCGACAGTGACTATAAATTTAAGTAACCACAGAAAAGGTTTGTATTCTCATTATGCAATTTGTAATTCATCCGATAAACGCCATATTTCTTTAAATTAATTAATTATGTAATAATACGTATTTTTAAGGCGAAAATGCAATTTGTAACGTAATACAAGTTTTTAATTATAAAACTAGTTAAAAACCATCCAAGCGTTTCGCAATTTTGTCCTCACTATTTTACTACGTAATTTAACCATAGAATTCTGTATTCACCTAAAAATACAATAAATTAAAAGTATGTTTCTAATGACTAAACTTAGGCGCCCGCCTCGCTGGCTACCGAGCTACGCTGGAGTGGGTAATATATATGTGTTTAATGGGAAATATATCTTACTTACTCTCACTGTACCCATCTATGAAAAGCAAACATGTTTCAGAGAAGGTTTATAAAGTATTTTTTAACATAGCAATAATTGGAAATACTATTTCCGAGCTATCCAAAATGGCTAAAAAAAATGGCCTTTTTGCATAGCTATATCACAAAATCTACTACTCAGATTGGTACGAAACTACTTAAGGGAACTGCTGTGAACTTTGTTACATACTTTCCAGTAATAAAATATTAGGGTCGTCGCTTGGATTCCCATAGTTCCAGCGATACAACGGAAAAACTGCGCACCACTTTAAACCCTTGTATGATATCGCCTCTACGGCCAAAGTCGTAAACGCACGCACAGTGTTCCCACCGTAACGTTTTTACTGTGAGACTCTAGGCGGTGACCCTATTATTTGATTGAACGTGTAACTGTAGCAAAGTCCAATATATTTGTAGACCTCAATTTCGAACAAATCCAATTTAGGCAAATTCGAGGACTTTAAAATAATCCTTCCAATGTTCGTGGTGTCTTAAAAGTCACATTCACAAGTAGCATGAAGTGTGTTTTCTTTTCGTAGATAAGCATTGTGGACGCACATTTAACGGTCTCTGAGAAAAAACGTAACTCCAAACACACTGCATGCTGTTCGAGCGCCATCCAGACTGCCGCCTTAAGCAGTAACCTCTTACTCATGTACGTTCCATTTTTTCTACTTTACTACTTACGTATTAAGTATTATTTTTACTGCCTAACTTTTTACTTGCGTAAACCACTTTAAACAAGTTGCCTGGAGCTATTCCGGACAGTTATGGAAGCTTGCATTAACTCATAGAAATTTCGGATCAGCTTGTGTTATCGCCGAGCTGTGACTATGATCTAGGTGGCCGGGTATAAATACGTCTCGCGGACACCAACCGGGCAGTGATTGTTTGGAGCTTAGCCTATGGGAACGGTGCGCGAGCAATGCAACGAGTGGTGGCGGTGCAGCAACAAGAATGCGTAGTGGTGGAGGAGTCAGAGAGCATGTGGAAGCTGCATTTGCGTGTATATGATGGTCAATCAAGTTAGACCTGCAGAAAATACCAATGCAATTTACGATGGAGATAAATAAACCGCTTATGGAATACAGCAGTATCAGTTGTAACATTCGATGCAAAAATTGAATTGAAGATATGTCAGCGTTTTGTATTGCTGTGAATTATTTTGATACAACTTGTTTGAGATTCAAATTATGTTTTGTTTTACTTAATGTGTGAAATCCTCCATCTCGATTGAAACTTGTTCATCATAGACAGCAACATCCAACAATATTTAAGATGGCCGACTGCCCAGGCTTCCGAGCGGGTGCACTGCTTCGGTCGTTATAGAATTACTCGAACACCACTCAGTGTGTGTAAGCTATGACCGCTTAAGGGTGTTCAAGTGCGATAAAATCATAATTTTATATTTATATGAAATAGTATTACTTTTGTATACCATACTTGTGAGTACAGTTTCGTCTTACGAAACAATTTTCGCTCGCATAGTTTTCTCATAACGTTGCGTCAATGTCAAAATTGACATGTTCTGCTGCCATGCAAATAGAGAAAACCAAGTGACCTACGTAAGTGAAATAATTCACAGTGAAATAATATGTCACTGGCTACGTAGGTAAACATTTGAAATAAATTCAGTGAACTATTTTTGTATTTTTAAAAAATGCTGAATTTTAAATCTTTTCTTATGCAATAATTTTTAAAATTCTAAATATTATTTTATGTTATTTTAAATACTTTATTTCATAGCTTATGGGATGTACTATCACAGTGAATTATTTTATTCAAGTAGGTCAGTTGGATTTTACTATTTGCATAGCAGCAGAAGAAGCAAATGTTGACTTTGACGCACCGTTATGAGAAAACTATGAGAGCTAAAATTGTTTTGTAAGAGGAAACTGTACTCACAAGTATCGTCTACAAAACTAACACTATTTAATGAAGACATTATATTTTTATTTTGTCACACTAGAACACCCTTAAGAACAGCATTCGAAGGACGTTACATTCCTTTATACCTATAAGGTGATCTATGTATCTCTTAAGTTCTTTTTTTTTTTTTTTTTTTTTTTTAGGAATGCGAATCTTTGCTCAGAATTTATTAAAAGGTACAGGCGTGGACAACGCACCTTTTCTTTGATATTACGTCATAAAATGATAGGGTCATCAATGAATATCTCATAGAGGTGAGTTTTCGACGAGAAGACTTCATGCTATGGTCTATGGGGAGACGTAATGCGCGTACTGTGCCGTCCTTACCATTTCCTCACTTCTTGGCCTTGAACACGCAAAACCCTAGGCGATTACCTCAAAACGAAATTAATTTGCCATTTGTGTCGTTGCTAAAAAAGTGATCGAAAATAATACATCAGAAACGGCAGCGGATGTTCGTAATCAGCAGGCTGATTCTCTACAGTTCGTTAATAAGACACGGTGTATAATTCATAATTCAGCGCTTAAAGCACCAGTTAAATATTGTAGGTTTCTCAAAGCCAATTTAACACCCCTCCCCCCAAAAAATATCAACATTAGACTCTAGGTTTTACGAACTTTTTGAGCAAAAATGTTTCTAGAGTAATGCATTTCTGAAGAACAGTCGCTGACGCCGATATCTCGTACTTTTAATTGCAGCGCAACAGATTACGTTTCACAAATGCATCAAAATAGGTAAATGTTTGCTCATAAAGTTTATTAATATCATTATCTAGGGTTGTTGTTTTCTAGTTTTTTTTCATATTGACTTTCAAAAAAGTGTATATTTCAATTATTGAATTTAGCGTTTATTTATCTAACACACACTCTTTCCAAGATCTATCCACCTCTTACACATTATTAGTTACTACTCCCACAAAAAAAAAAACTTCTGTTTCATAGTTTTCATACGAGTACATGTCGAAGTAGCGACTTCACTAATTTCGATATTTACACAAAGTAAAAACTGTTCAAACGATACGAATAAAAATAATATAGAGTGCACGTAAACGTATTTAGCAACAGAATGACCATCTTGTAAATTATATTTTCACGCAAAAATTTTTTGTATAGAAAACTATTGAATGTACATAAATGTTTGCATATTTTTGAGTAGGCCTACCTGTATTTTTAAGAAAAAAATTTACGTGAAATAACATAATGTGTCATTCTGTAGCTTCATACACTTATTTTCACACAACATTATTTAATTCGTATCGTTTAAGTAGTTCTTTACATAGGTAGGGTAACTAGTGGAAATATAATATTTACTTTGACAAGCGCTTGTACGAAATGTGTGACTCCGAAAAAAAACATTTTATTTGCGGTAAATGCCTATTGATGTAATATGTAAGAGTTGGACAGTTTTGGTACAGTTATAAAATTACGAATTGTTCCGTGTAGGGCGCCCTTAAGAGGCTGCGTCAGCTCTTTTATTAATAATATTCGTTTTTGTTTAATAAATGAATAATGTGGCGAAAAACCGACAATGTTTATTTATAGAAACATTATAATTCACTATTGTGTGCGTATTATTGGATTAAATTGGTAGTGAGAGTTATTTAGTGTTTACTATTTCGCAAAATAGAATTTTTATCTTAAAATTTAAATTATCCCAATTATTTCATAGTTATACTATAATTTTTCGAGTACAATGTACGAAATGAAAGGTAAAGTAATTAGCTACAACGCTATTGAAATATTTTATTTTAATATTGTAAAAATTTTAATCAAGAACGAATATAACAATTTAAAATATTAAGTGACGAGGGCTATTAAAGCAGTTTCCAGGCGGATGTGCCTGGTAGTCCACACTTGGTTAATACCGTGGACGTGGCTGTGACGGGACAGAGCCGCGGGGAAACTGGGACGCACGGACATCGTCTGCGAGCCGGAAGACGCTCCTGAGACAATGGCCAGAGCGGGGATGCTGTGCGCGCCCGCCGGGCCCGGCTATCGCCACTGCAGCCAACCTGGCCGGAAGCACGTGCAGACGAGCACGGCTATTTTCATATTGTCAAAACATCCTCCCCCCCCCTCCCCCCTGGGGCTGCTGCTGCTGCGGCGACCAAACAAACTTGGCCAGTCCTCCTGCGTCCCACGTCCATACACAGGAGCACAACAAACACGGCGGGGATAACGCCAAGACGCGGATAATAATGACCGCTGCGCGCGACAAGCCGGCTGCAAACTTCCTTCTCCGGCGTGAACAACGTCATCAGGAGCACTTCCTACGCTAAAATCATCCCCCTTTGTCATTGGCTTCTCTGGCATGTTACACTCTTAATCCGAATTTGTGGTTACAATCAGTGAAATGTTAATTACTGACATTCCAGTTAACAATCGGTCTCTGACTGACGAGCCTGCAGAATTCACTGAAATCAGTTAACATGCAGGTGAAATTCACTGAGAATAATGGAAATTAATTTTTGACAAGCAGCATTAATTTGAAGTGAAAATATTTTAGTCAATACTTAAGGACGTTGGTCCCGCAAAAATTCATTATTTAATGTTTGTGTCAAACACTTTTCAACTTTTATACATCAGAATATATGTAAATTCCCCAAATAAAGAAACAGACCCAAAGTTTAAATAAATTCATTTGCGAAAACAAAATAGTTTATATCGATACTAAAGACTAAGTTATAAGCTATTTCATTACACCTCTGGGGTTACAAAGAGATAAATGTTCGTTTTTTTTTTCTTTAAATTAATGAAGATTAGCAATTTTTTCCATAAATTTGAGTTGTAACTGTTTATAAAATTTAAAAAAAAAATTGTTAAACACGTCATAAAATGCATTGATACACTTACTTTCAGGTCCTGTACTTTTTATGTCATATGTTTTTTTTTTTTTTTTTTTGCTACGCCGTAACGACAATTTTGTGACTTTTGTGCATGATTTAGCAAAAAAACTGTTGGCTCTAACTATTTTTTTATTTCGGGAAATGACATATCTTATGTGTAAAGTTAAACAGTGTTTGGAATAAAACAATTGCATTTTTACGGGTCCAACGACCCAGCTAGGTCTTTAGCGCTGGTGAGGAACCACGTTATGTATACAGCAGTGCCGGAATGAGGAAGCGGGGGAAATGGGAGATCCTCGAGAAAATCAGCGGCATCGTCTGGCACGAATCTCACATGCGAAAATCCGGGGGCCGATCCCGCCGGTGCGAATGCTCTAACCTTTGCGTAAACCGCGCTAACCACTGCATCATTTCGATAGCCAGAAAGGCCATTTCAAGAATACGGTATTTTCACATTCCGACACTTAATATTGGAATGAAAGTATCGGGTTATTCAGCTGTCGAAATTATTCCGACACTCTCAAGTACTGGGTCCCTGGATAATGAGAGAAAGATATATAGTGGATTTCAACTGGTGCTGATAACTGACGAGAAAATTAGGCTACACAGGATGTTTTAAATGTGGACTATCGAATGTAGTATATTTTAACTACAACATTTTACAGAAATGAACGTAAATTAGAAATTGACTTGTGACAAATGCATAAATTTATGTTGATTCCCCTTTTGCGTTACGGAAAAAGTACTAACTGTACATTATGGAATAGACTTTCGCTATGGGACTACATAAATGGAAAGTTTTGCATGTATTTTTCGCGGATAATATTTTATAAGGTTTTAAACGAACAAGAACGTTTATTAAATTTATTTATACCACCAACCATTCCCAATCTGGCGGCAACACTCAGTATAGAAAAATGTGAATTTCTTCGCAACTAGCTACCAAAGTTTCCGACAAAATATTTAACTATGCTAACAAATAGCACAACTGAACATAAATTGTTGGTATAGTAGGACTTGGCTTGTCTTTATTATTCATACTATATATATATATATATATATATATATATATATATATATATATATATATATATATATATATATATGAATTATCTGCACTGGCGTGGCAAAAGCTACATTAAGAAAACATATTAGAATAAAATAAAATCTGTGAAGCCATGCCCTGAGCCCCAACAAGCACAGCGTTTTCCTACCACAACCCGAAATAAAATCTATATCAGCTACCTTAGCGTCTCAAACAAATATCAAATCTCAAGATACTTCATGCTAGTGCAGGGAAGCTATAATAACAATAACAAACGCTGAAATGTATCACAGACTTTAAGTACGAGGCTTCAAGCCGTCCCGATGAAATATTAATAATCATAAGTTTGTAACGAATAATGATCCAGTCTGACAACAGATAAAATATATTTGGGGTAAAGCAGTCACTAACGTCTATTTTCCAGCTGTTTAGGGTTTTAAAGTAGTGCGTGTTTTAAGTATACAGGATGTTAATCATATACAATTCCAGCCTTGTTATAAGTGTCATAGGCCTATCTGTAAACGTGAACTATAAAACGTAATCTATAATTAAAAAAAAAAAAATGGTGTTCAAACACAGCTAAATTTTTCGAACGTCAAGTGTGCCCCAGGTGTATAAATTTAGTGACTTGTAAAATCAATTAATTTTTTTTGTTTTATGAGAACCATGACTTTGCTTATGTATATAGGCGTAACTAGTAAGAGGGGCGAATCCCAGAAAACCACTTGCCCCCTTTACAGTGTAAAAACACGTTCTTTGCCATAACACAAACTTTCTATATGAGTTACTGTAAATTTGTTTGCCGTAAAAATGTCTGTTTTAAGTTTAAATTAAAAACTTGAGTTTATTTTCTTTGTACCATCAAATGTGGACACTTCGTCTGCATGGATAACATTGACCGACTGAAGATATTTATTTTAGGACCATTTAATGAAGAGACATGTGCATGCAGTTAAGTGTTTGATTCATTCAGATTAAGTTTGCTATTTCTTCCTCAAATGACACTATGTTAAATATGTTTGAGTCGATCAACGTTACCCCTGCAGTCAAATTATGCACATATGGCGGTAGCCATTTTGTTCCTTTGGCAAAACGCTGGTATTAAAAAGCTACACCTAATCCTACCAAAACAATTACACTGAAATAATGTAATAGTAACACAATTTTTTAAACATTAGGTAATTTACACTGTAAACAAAAATGTTCTTTGTGACAAAACTTATTTGCAGTAGTTCGTATTTAAAAGAAATTGTTGGTATGGTATATAAAGTATTTTAGAGTGTAAAATGTCTCCTAACGTTCAACTGTTATTTAAAAAGAAATAGAGAGGTTGAAGGGAGACAAGGGCCTTAACCATGAGTGTAGTAACAGATTCATGTGGGTGACAATTTTACAGAGTAGTTTTGTCGGTGTGAGAATACCTGTCCCTATGAGCAATGCTATTGTTGTGTGTATGTTTGAGGGTCTCTTTCTTAGAAAGAAGTAGGGCGGCACATTCGTCGCTACCCGTGTTTGCCGTCGGTTCCAAGTCACAGTCGTGAAGGCGAGCAAACAAACATTGAGCGCTGTTGCATGCGATGTTTTCCTGAGCAGAGTTTTCGGGAAACCGTTACGTCAACACGGTAGCCGCGAAGGTCCCTCTGGTGCCATTCTGGGACGAGAAATGTGAAAAACTGGAAACCGCGCTACCCGACTATTTTTTCCTTCCGCCTGCCGTGAGGAAGAAGAAAACATATAGGGTGACATTGTCACGTAATAAAATGTGTTCCAAGGGAAAATAGACCTCCGAGCCATAAAGATGAAACACAGCGAAAGTTGCACCGCTGAAACCGTTCTCAGTAACGTCATCGACTGAAACACCGACTTGAAGTTGTTCAAATTCAATAATTATTTGCCACGTTTTTAGTATACGGTATTGCATTTTTACGGTCGTATGAAATAGCAATAAAAATCTGCATAGTCTTAATGGAAATCACTCTAAATATAAGAAATAAAAGTAATTGATTCAATTCAATAATTATGTTTTAATCAAAGTGATACTTTAAAATTACAAATATAATGTCCTACTAGTGTAAACCCTATTGTCTTATTCATGTATTAAAATGGAACGATTTTGTCCGAATTGCCACAAGAATATGCTAGTTAGACACTAAATGCATTAATGCCGTAACAGGCAAGAAATTACTTTCAAAGACATTATTTCTGAAGAGTGGCCTACAATATAGCTATACACTGAAGAACTGATGCTGATAATAATATTTTCACCTCTATTTACTAGACATTCACTGGGCTTTTATAGGCGTGTAAGCTTAGTTGATATCCATGGTTACAAGCTACGTGAAACCTTAGCCTCGAACAGAGGTAAACGACGAATAATAAAAACTCTGCTTGAGGAAATGCTGCAACAAATTACACGAGAAATCAGTTCAAGGATTTCACTTAACCGCTTAAGATAAGTTGCCTGCGAGACTTTTCCCGTAACAATCACTGTTTACGCGTATGTCCGTATCTCCGTAAATAACAGTTCTGGGAATATGGTATTGTTCTACGAAAAATAAATATGAGTGATCTATAGACGCTACTTTTATTAAGTCCTGTCGTTAGAGACACGATTATTTCGCGTATTGCTTGTAGTTCAGGTTGAACGCCAATAACGTTACTTCCCTGTCCCTTCTATCATTAGACAACAGCTGTTGTAACATATCTTTCACAACTGCAAGCCAATGAGAAATAAGGAAACAAGCAGTGGGGATTACACGTACTACCCACTTATACGGTTAGAAGCCAATGTATATTCGACTTCGGCCAGTGCATGTATAGGACTGAGAAGTCTAAGCTGTTGCCAGATTAATACGCGAAATACTCGTGCCTCTACCTATCGAGGGTCATTATTAGAGAGAATGGTAAATCGCTAAATGTTTTGTGCCAACATACCCTTGAAAACTCTGTAGTTAATTACAAAACATATGATTAGGTGATGTACGTCTGACACAACGTAGCTGTCTAAATACCAATAACAGGCATCAAATATTACAATGGCGTGAATCTTATTGGATCAGTCAAATAGGACAACAGTTCCACATACAAATGCGAAAGCCAGTAATCTTCTGGTAAACTGAACGTGCGTTGAAACCCAGCAATCAGTCAAGTTTTCACGCGATAAATAATCCTCTCTAGTCATTATAAACACACACACATATATATCAGAGAACATGACTAAAAATGGTACATTTAGGCCTTCAACGCTCAGTCTCCTGAAGGTTAATGAGGAAAGTACGAAACAGAATCTGTAAGTTCAATCCTTTGTATTTCGACACGTGAAATAATATAATACAGTTGCAGATATAATTCGCATGTTATTGTACTACAACGAGTGAGATCAGCACCTGGAAGCGTGCGGTGTATATAAGGCTGACTCTTGTTCACTCACCACGCGCATCTTCGCCTCTAACCGCAAGCAACTCAGCTGGCGTCTGTATTTCTCTTAAGGGTGTTCATGTGGGGAAAAATTACAATTTTATATTTGTATGAAGTATTGTTGGTTTTATTGACTTTACTTGGGAGTAGGCCTACTGTTTCCTCTTACAAAAATTTTCGTTTTTTTATTTATGCAAATCTCGAAAACCAATAAACAAAATGAAATAATTCACACAGTAACTACATGTCCGGAGCATCTGTTTGAGGCATGTAAACACCAAATACAAAACATTTTTGTATTTAAAAATTTATTCAAAATTTGCTATCTGTTATACTTACAAATTTTTTAATACAAAAATATTTTGTAATGATTTTATACATGCTTCAAGCCATAGACTGTGTAGTTTTGTTCTGATTTATTTTTCCATTTGATATTGTTAATTGGTTTCCAAGTATTGTATGAAGTGAAAATACGCAAATCGCTGACTTTGAACTACCGTTGTGGGAAACCTGGCTGAGCTAAAATTGTTTCGTAAGAAGAAAATGTGCCCTCAAGTAATGTCTACGAAACTAAACCTATTTCATACAAACGTAAGACTACAATTTTTCTCCACTTAAAAACCCTTAAGGACTTCTCTTATGTGAAACTCGTTTGCGGAGAAATTTATTCTGTTTTTTTCTACGTGTTTTTGACGCTTGTGCGGAAAAAGCTCGGTGGTTCTATAGAATAGTTGTGATAACAGTCGTTGAAAAATATGGTTTACAACCAGTATCACATAAATTTCAGCGACAGCATTTACATCAGTCAGCTAAAAGCAAATTGTCATATGTTCTCTGAGACTGAAAAGATCCCGTACCGAATCCCGGTGTCAAATGCTACTATTTAGGAACGTTTGAACAGCAAAAGTTAGGTACTACAGCTTTATAGCGTGAAATGACACACAGTTAAAGCGTTTACAGTAAACAGAAAAATTATTCAATGCTGTCTTACTTCCGGTAGACAAATTTTGTTAGACAGCAAAGATAAACCTAAAAAAGTACATATTGACAACATATTAATTTTAATTTTGCCAACGATAACAATTTTTCCAACATAAAACACGTCTTATAAAATCTAAAAGTACAACTTTAATCGTGGTTTTTAGGCTATTCGCGGTAATTACGTACGTATTATTTTCTACACACTTTTATTAGCTTTAACTGTAGTATATGTATGTGTGAATGTAATTAAATATTTCAATTCTGCTTTCACGCACTTCTACAGTCCGAATTATTTGATATTTTGCGAACGTATTAATAATCGATGACAATACAATAACTTCATAACTACGATCTGGTATTCTCACCCATTATGAAAAGAAATGCCGTCTCAATGCAACAGATTTTTTTTTAAATCAACATCTTTAAATTAATCGTTTTCAAGTAAATAATTACTTATGCCTTCCATTTTGTTTTAGGACTACAAAAATGAAGTTATAGTATTAAAAGTGAAAAACTTACATTTGTAGCAGTATGAACTAAAACGATGAAAATAATCCTTATAAAAGTTTTGTTCAACAGCGATAAGTGTTCCGTTATTTCAGTACAACATAATTTTTCGAATAAGCTTAAAATACGTACAAGTCATCTACCAAAAAATATGTTTTACAAAATCTTGGGGGTGCTATCTCATTGGTGTTCATAAACACTCTAAGCTAGTGATAAAAAATTGAAGACAACTGTTGTCAATCCTCTACGTTTTGTTACACTAAAGTTAATTTAATGGTAAATGACTTTATTCATAAATTATGCTTATTCAATAATTAAGTTAAACTTAATGGTGGGACATACTATCGCTGTTAAACAAAATCTTTATATTCAATGAATGCTTCAATATTTTAGTTCATTTTGCTACAGAAACGCGTTTTTTTTTTTAACTTTTTAAAATTATAATTTAATTATTCCTGTAAATAAGAATCTTTCATTATCTGGTTTTTGTGAACATAGCAAAGTAAAATACACAGTCGGTCGATGTTAGCGTATTCAAAACTTAACGCCAGAGGCCAGAAAATAATACTTTTTTTATAGTTTTTTAACAAGACCGTCTCCCACTTTACCGTAAACAACCCATACTAAACTACTTTAACAGTGACACAAATGTCGTTATCATTACTGTAATCATAAAGTAAAGGAAATATTTGCTACAATATTAACCAAATTTTTTTAGGCACAAAGAAATTTGTATTGCGGCGAAAAAGTTACTTTTAAAGCGAAAGAGAATAAACCATTTTACTCATATTACATTCACAATAGTACGACAGACTCGACGCAAAGGGTGCGATGCGACACAAAAACTTATCGTTATTGTGTACAGCAGTTTTGTTGCCACGTGACATATACTAAAAACAAATATATTTAAAAATTGTTCGTTTCAAAAATTGTTTGTTGCCACTACAGACAGCAATTGATGTTTACATATATTTTAATAAATTTAGCACGCCCACTGATATTCCACTCGTGAAACTACAGTCACAACTACACGTTTGCACAAAAACGTTATGTTTCGCTAGTACTAATAAACTAAAATATCTTGTAAAGTAATTAAAATGCCGTTTACTACCCCCATTATAGTTTCACCAATGTTTGGGTACAAAACTAAAATCAGTTATTTAGCTTTGTGTCCCGAAAGCGAATCAAATAGAAATATCTAACCGGTGGTGACTTTCGACACGTGGGGCTCATTTACACAAGTTTTTATTTCCCACGTGTTTCAACTGTTAGTATTCATTACAGGTCGTAACTATATACTGTATACTATTTGGAATTTATTACAATTTAATTTCTTTACTCAGGGCTATCATATGTGCCAGAATAATTTTTTTCGAATGCCCCAATGTCACTCCCGCTTACTGTACGTCTATTAGTAAATCGTGTCCGTCTTGCTGTTGTGATCCCAGCATGATACGATATTCGCGTAACTGCTTGGACTCGTGTGTTCGCCAGGCAGGATGCAGCAAGCAAGCAGTCTATGGCTCGGCCCTGCTACGTTGTCGGTGTCGAGATGATTACAAGCGAGCCGCACAGAAAGGGTGGAGTATCGCAACACCGCGCTCTGACTACCGCCCTGCCCTCTACTTACCTCCCACCCTCCCGTTCATTACTATCATATAATTACTCGCAGCGTGGGCGGTCCCATCCCTCGACTGCAAGCCCGGAGAAAAAAAATAACCATCTGCTCTCCGTAGCAGTTCATTAGCCTCGGAAGCTTTCAGTGGCTACCCCTACGCAACCCCACGTTCGGTAGCCAACCCCCACGCTCGTATGGGTGAGTGTGTGACGTGTGCCCTTCAGTTCAGGGTGCGTGTGGATCCCCCATCTTCGCCCTTCTAGTGTTATATTTTTCCCCCCCTTTTAATCTTTTCTGACGTCTCCTCTCGTTACACACGCACTCTGGCCAAGCTCATTCCATCACAAGTTGAATAATGCGTCTCGGCTAGCGGCACCAATCCTTCGGCGTTGTATCGTAAGTCACGCATGACTAATGGCGCTGAATCATGGGATTGTTTACTTTCATTACGAGGCCGCGGCTTAACCCGCCGTGCTGGCTTTCCTTTTGTTTCTTGCCTAAACAGATCTTGAGCACGCTGTCTCTCACTGTTTGCCACTCGGCTGCATTATTAAATGTTAAAAATGGGTGCAAGGTTTATACGGTTATTAACTCAGCCCCTTGATTACATTTTTTTTTTGCTACACCGAGCTAAATGCCTCTATGTCTGTGGGGAAATATTTCCTGTTAAACAAAGTTCGTGCTCAATAAATACCAAAGGAAACGTACAACTGCTGAGTTAAAATTAACGTTAAGGCCTCATCTTTGGTTTCGCAGGGGTTTCAAATAAATTAACGCAAATTAATTCATACATCAAAAATTAATTCCTACAATTTTAATACTTATATATCATCGTTTGTATCTGAATATTTCTGTTGCAATACATCAAACAGATTTTTAGATTTTTGCCCCTCAAATAAAACATATTTTGTTGTCAAAATAACCGAAAATGAAGCAAAATGTAATTTTTTTGCTAGCAAACTGTACATTATCTAAAAAGATAGCTCTGCCAAAATTGTGTATCGTATGACTGTACACAGTCTCAAATTTTCTCAAAGTCTTTCGTTAAAAAATATTCGACTTATTTGCAACTGTTGGAAATAAATTAAAGATCATGGCCTTAAATGTTAAAAATTTAGACAGTTTTTAAGCAACAAATTCAACTTTTACAAATGCTGTGTTATGACAAAATCTATCAGTTAACCAACGCATTTTAAGTTTTGTATTCTATTACCTTAAAAATCTGCGGGAAGAAATGTGTATTTTTGTATGAATTAGTTCTGTACAGTAAGTTTTCGGCTTTATTCTCTGGTTACATTACATGTCTCAATTTCTCTATGCAAACCAAAATCAACAAATTCGGCAGAGATATAAACATTTTACTCGAGACTATGATAGAGCCGTAATATTTTTCTGGCACCTAAAAGTGATACGTGTGACAACAGTGGTGAACGAACTATAGTTAGAGATGATGGTATATCGCGAAAATGTTTTGTGCCAACATAGCCTTGAAAACACTGACACAACGTAGCTGTCTATTGACCAATAATGTGCATCAAATATTAAAATAGCGGTATTCTTATTGGCTTAGTCAAATAGGGCAGTAGCTTCGCGTACAAGGAAAAGCCAGTAATCTATTGATAAGCTGAACGTACGTTGAAGCCTAGCAAATAGTCAAGTTTTCCCGCGATAAACCATAATCTATAACTATAGTTTATGTTTGTAGGATGTTTTAAAGTGTCCTCAGCCTTGGGAGAGTATTCTTTGGAAGGGACAGTGGGAATTTGCTAAGTAAGGTCTGTATTAAAGAACCAGACTAGCACCCGCCTGTAGTGGTTTTAGTAAAATTTTAAATCCGAAGTCCAGGTGGTTCGAACCAGGAAGGAATCAAAACCAAGCAATATCGAATACGATTTTAGTGTTTCATCAGAGATTCATCTGATTAATATGAAAACAGTCTCATAATTGACAGATTTGTTTCATTGAGTAAGTGTCAACAATTGAACAGCGGATACTGAATAGTTTCTAACATGACTCAGTTTTCCGAAACGAAATGGATCTTTCTCTTGAACAGTCAAAGAAATCTCTTGCATGTCATTGTTTGCATGAACGGTTGAACGAACATAAATTCGAATCTCCTGCTGATATACTAAAAACTATTGTTTTAAGCGCGCAACCTCGGGAAATATTGTAAATGTAAACTTAATCCTACAGTCTCATTTACTGAGTGCCCCCCGGGATATGTGGATTCTAGGAAGTGATAACCCGCCCTTCATTATCATAAACTAAACAGGTTTTACGTCTCGTTGACAGCTAGGTTATTACTAGAGTCACGAGTATTTCGCGTATTGTTTCTAGGTCAGACTGAACGCCAAGATCGTATACTTCACTTCCACTTCTGTGATTAGACGACAGCTGTTTTGACACACCTTTGATGACTGCAAGCCAGTAATATTTGAGGAAATAATCCATTGTGGTTTCTCGTGTTACCTGCCTGCACGGTAGAAGCCAGTAGATATTTGACTTCGTGTAGAACGTGTATAGGACTGAGTAATGTATAAGGCTGCTGCCAGTTGAATAAGCGGGACAATCGTGCCTCTAGATTCATCATTAGAGACTGTAAAAATTCGCGGGTTCACAGACCTGTAGGCTAGTCTCCAAGAATATATGTGTAGTGATGCAGACGACAACTGTTCATTAGCTGCTCGCTGACACAGTGAAGTCACATGATTGGACCTGCATTTATTTGCTTCGTTGTTATTGGCTCAGCGCTCTCCAGCAGGTGTCAAATAAGTCAAGGGTCAATGAGAATGTGACACAAGCTTACAATTGTTTGAATTCAAGCTTGTGCCCAAATGAAAACGTTAATTTTTCAGGCCCCTGCTCGTTATCGTTAGAGACGGTGGTCAAAGCTTGACACAAAAACAGGAACTGGGAAGTTGATTGGTCATGGCCTTTGTTAAGGAACCATCCATGAATTCGCATGAAGCGATTTTGGGACACGGAAAACCGGAATCTGAATGGCCATAGATAGGTATTGAACACGGGACCTTTTGAATGCAACTCCCACATGTTACCTTTGAGCCATATCCCTTGTTACCTTTCTTAATAAACTTTTGCCTGGTTTTCTGACACGTAAATAGGTGTTTACCGAAATATGTGCTGCCCAACATTGTGAAGGCTCGGTTTCAATCACCATATTGAAATTTATTATTTTTCGCTTATTTTAAAAGTGTAATGAGAAAAATGTTGAATATACGAGTATACCGCAAATTCTCTTTACTTGGTGCTACACTGTATACACATGTGATTTAGCTGTTAACTTGTAATTACGCCGCAATCTGTGTGGCAATCTTTTTTTTTATATTCATAATTTGCCCGACTGATTACGACCTAACTATACATTGCTAGTTCAATTGCCGTGCTTGTATTTCAGTACAAAGTAAACAAAATTTTCGGTATAATCGCGTGTTTAAAATTTTTATTTAAATTTCAAATAATCGAAAAATAATTAAATTCAATATGGCGACTGAAACCGAGCTTTAAGGGTGTTCACATGGAAAAAAATGCATAATTTTATATTTGCGCAACATAGTGTTCGTTATATAGGCGTTACTTGTGACATTTTCTACTTGTAAAACTTTTTCAGCTCTCTTAGTTTTTGCGTAGCAGCATGCCAAAGTCAGAATTCGCAAGTTACGGGAACATAGTAATAACAAAATCCAAGTGTCTCACTCGAATGAAACAGTTTACACTGAAATTTGATATTATGGACAATATGCTAAAATATTTAAAAACACACAACTGTCCATTTGTATTTTTTAAAGAATTGCTATAAATGAAGTAAATTGTAATCATTTGCAGATTTTTTAAAAATTTACAATGGAATCTCATTGTATGTTTCAAATATTTTAGCATATTGTCCATAATATCTTATTTCAGTGTAAGTTATTTCATTCTAGAAAGGCACTTGGTTTTTGTTATCATGTTCCCGTAACTTGCAAATTTTAACTTTGTCATGTCACTATGGAAAAACTGGGAGAGTTAACATTTTTTTACAAGTGGAAAATGTAGTCATAAGTAACTTCTATAAAGCGATCACTATGGCGTGGAAATATAAAATTATGAATTTTTTCTACGTGAACGCCCTTAAGGGGCCTCCACAGGTAGGCTGCGTCTGTGTGTGTGAGGCAGGAGCAGTAAGGGTGCCACTAACCGACGCGTGTAAAGGATTATCGCCTCTCCGCGCAAGCTACTCATATGGCGTGCAGTGCTTTACTATTATCCGTTTCCCTATGGGACTCTAAGCGGTGAACACATTATATCATTAATGGGCCGCGTGGTTCGAAGTGTAACGCTTGTTTCTATGGTTATGATTTTCGAATCCGATTGTAAATTTTCCAGATACGGCAATCTGAAAAAGCAATTTTTGGCCGTTTTGAGGGCCAGAAAATAGTGTTTCTAATAAACGTGTCGAATTTTTAAAACTATAGCAACATATTTTGAAGTAGATATATAGATATAATGTAAGTTAAACAGTTTCATCAAAAAGAGAATAGTCGTAACTTGCTGCAATGCAATTGAAGGGCAGGCAGGTAGACCCCTTAATTTCCCTCAGTTATGTGACCAAAAACTATCCTGTTTGAATACGTCTTGTAAATTTGTAATTAATTACTACATTAAAAAAAATCCTGTTCCATCAGACTGTTATTTATGCTTTCGTTTATTTTACTACCCACTTAGACCGTTCCCAGCGTACTACTCTATGTTAAACGAGAAATATGTTTAGAACTGAAAAGCTTTCATAAACCTCGTTCATTCAGTTAACATATTTACAAATTTACAATTATATGCAGAAAGAGACAATTCCACAGTTGATAAAGTGGAACACAAAAATTGTTCCTATTAAATGTTTTGTTATTTTGTTAATTGCTACATTATCGTTAAATACTCTACCTCTGTTTGACTTTGGTAGTTGTGGTTGCTTTGTTACAGAAGTTTTAATGTATCATGATGAGACGATCACGTCTCTTGTTTTCAAAGTTTCCTGCCTACCCGACCGCAGTTAAATGGAAATACTACGCACTTACCTTAGTTGAAGACGTCGACAAATTTTCTTGTGTTGCTGCTGCAAAAAAACACGCACGAATAAATACGCTGTGATACCTCAACTGTGGTTAAGTTGCTAAAATTGGCTCAAATTGAGTATTAGCAATTTGACTGAGGCTCAACTCCAACAGCACGACTGGTTGCCACCATGGTTCCCGAACGAGTAAGCAGAAAGAAGCCGGTGTTTTTCCGACCTTCGTCAGTTGTGACGTCGAATATCCTCGTGATTGGGCCATGGACGTCACGTGGGCTGTCTTCCGCCGAGAACCTTCC
>PNEQ01076770.1:0-22467 GCA_003012365.1 Medauroidea extradentata | reverse complement strand
TTGCCTTAGACCTAGGTTTCACTGCTTTTGTAATCACTTTTAATCTGCTTGAGTTTCTGGCACCAATTTGGCTAGAGTCAGCTTTTGGAGGCACCACTGTGTTGTTGTTGTCCGTGTCCGTCTTTTTTGATCGTGTACGCCTAGAGACAGCTGTAAAGCCATCGTCAGCATCCTTTCTGGAGGAGGCAGAGTTGCTGACTGACGAAACAGCTGACGTAGCGCTGGACTGCTGAGCTTGCGAAAGTTTTGACGACCCATGTGGCTGCTGCTTGTCTGGTCTCTGTGCTTCATGTTGCTGGCCTTTCTTAGCTACCGAGCTAAAAGTCTGGGGTTTCACTGACTGACTGAATGTTTCTAAGTTCTTCAGGGATACCTTAATCTCATCAATGTCCTTTCGCTGTAATAAATCCTGATCTTGAGTAGACTTATCTAGACCCAAGTAATTTTCCACCTTTTTTAGAGCGTCCCTTATGAAACAAAGCTCTTTGCCCTGGTCATGAACTAGGGTCTTCAGGATGCAGTTTTCATTAGAAAGTTGATCCAGCTTGTCGGCTAAGCTATTTAGAATAGAAACAATATTATCCTGACCCAATTTCAGCGCAGCAATATCTTAAATAACCGGCAGGTTGGCACCAAAGCCTGGAAAATCATCAGAGGATTTGTCACACACGCTAGAAGATGATTCATCAGAACCAGAAAGCACTTTAGATTTCGGCGAACGAAACATATTTCCGACAACAGAGAATACTTAGCCCTCTGAGAACCGGACTAGCAGGAGCATTCGAGAAACACAACCTGCTCTGGCGAGCGCTTGAACTACACTGACTGTTATGTTTTTTGTAGTACTGTACATAATTAAACTTTGTATTTTGAAGTTCCCTCAGTTTATGTATAAAAATCTCTAATTTTGTATATAATTTGATTAAGAATGAAATTCTTGTCCAAATTTTCCACTAATTGCAAGAAAAAAATTATACTAGACTGCAAGAAGACAAATGTGAACAAAAAGTAAAAATAAAATACTAACATGTTATACATTTTAAAATTAATTTATATTAACTAAGAATGTCATTTTTACTTTAAATAGTCCGTCATTAATATTTATACCTGCAGCCTGAGTGCAAATATTATACATCGCAAGTTTTGTTGTGTTGAGAAGTGATTTTCTCTGCATTCGCAGCATTCAGAATTGGGCTGAATATGAAATCCTCGTATTTCGCTACCGCTCTGCAATTTTCGATGTTTGATGACGTAGGAATGGTAGCGAATGCAAGTATTGAGTATGTATGCATGTCACATATGGTGGACACTGCTCCTACATCGCAGTGTTTTTCACAAGGAAAATGGCCGGTGATACGTATTACGTTAGCAACAAATATTTACTTTTAAAAAACAATATTTGATCTTTGTGGAATATTTATGTTTGAGTCAAAATAAGTACCAAAATATTACTGAGGTCATAGGTCCTGGCTTTTAACTATCCCCAAGTATAAATCTGTGCATTAAAGGTGCATTGTGCAAGGCACGATTTTTCATGAGCGATACACGCCAAGCGATAGACGCTAAGCAACTATAGCTGATGGAAATTGCTTAGGTGTTGTGCTAGAAGCGATTCATTGACACTTTTCTAGCGACTGTTTTGTTGTGGCTGGATTTGACTGTCTGGAAGTCTTTGCAAGCAGACGATAATAAGTTTGAGTAAACATAAGAAGCTGATTGTTGCTGTGTCTTGCTACGGGAGAATCCTTCCATTCCTTGTTCTTTCATTCAGATTTCTATGGGAGAAATAATAAGTAGAATTGATGCCTTGACATGGAGCATCCTTTGCAAGAAGCTATTACTGATTGACCTACTTCATCTGACACCTGACCAAATGAAAGTAAGAGTGGACAACTTCTATCGCAAATGGACTTTTCCTAAATGTGGAGGTGCTGTTGAAGGCAAACATTTTTGCATTGTATGTCTGAGGAATTCTGGCTCTCTCTACTATAATTTAAAGGACTGCTTTTCCATTGTCCTCCTTGATGTTGTTGATGCCAATTGTAAATTCATGTTTATTAATGTTGGCTCGTATGGGAAAGAAGGTGACATAATATTTTTGATAAATCTGACATTGGAGAACTATTTGCTGCTGGGACTTTGCTTCTGGCCCCATGCAAACTGCCACATTCCAATATTGTAATGAGGCATTCAGGTTGCATATCAACATGATGAGACCCTATATAAAAGAAGTAGCTGCGTGCAAAGCAAAAGATATTTTCAACTACAGACTTTCCCAGGCTCGTCGAATTTCGGAAAATGCCTTTGGCTTGTTGGCCCAAGTTGTTCTAATCTTTTACACACCTATTTATAACCTTCCTGAGCGAGTTGACGATGCCATTGTTGTTTGCTACTGTTTGCACAACATGCTTAGAGATGTCTATCACATATATTTGAAGTAGCAGTCATGAACTAAATATTTAACAAGTCTCTTTAACGTAACACTAACCAGAGGTTTTGCAAATATGAGAGGTTTTTCGGTGAGGAACTTATTCACTGATTACTTAGTCATGAAGAAAATTTTAGATGGCAGAATGCTCATGTGAATTGGAAGATGGCAGAATGCACGTGTGAATAGGACTATAACAACTTACAATGAACCTTCATGAATTATTTGTTCAAAAAGGGCGTTACAGATGAAAAAACCCACATGTAAACTGACAAGACATATGACATGTCTTTATTTAGACGAGCAAAACAGTTTACCCTCAGTACACATAGCTGTATATACAGTCATACAGCCCTGTGCCTAGTCCACCTCTCTCAGGCATCCTGCCAGCACCATTGCTGCACACTCACTGTCGCCAACCTTTACACTCCATATGCTACATCTCTTCCCTTGTTCATATAACTTGATCGTCACAAAAAATAAATCACAATAATTCCCAACACCTCACATCCACCACTACAGTATCTATGTCATAGCACTCATTTAAACACTACATACCTAGTAATATGATGGTAACAAAACAAAAATAACTCACATTTATTCACTACCCTAACACCCAAATTACAGTATCTCTGTATCATAGCAACTCATTAAGACTTACATACCTATGTACATGGTGGTCACAAAAAAAATCACAACCCCCTTTCTCTCTCTCTTTTTTTTATTACTTACAAACTGAAATGCACTAGGGGTTTGATCACTATTTTAGACCTCCTTGTAACACTGACTCTTGTTCTTGAATAGGACTGCCAGGAGTTGAGTGTTCCTCGAACCCTCTGAATCCTGGTGAGCTTGGGTGACTATTTGCAAACCCTCGGAAATCAGGTGAGCTTGGCGGGGTAATGCCCTCGGTTATTGGCTGGGAGTTACTTTTTGTGGGGGCTATTTGTCTATGGAGGGTACTACTACTCTCGTGGTATTGATGTCTTACCTCCCCCACAAATGTTTTCATCTGGTTAATGTGTACTAATCAAATACCTGCATCGATTTCCACTAGATATGTTACTGCCGATATTTCTTTTTCACTATACTATTGGGTCAGATGTTGGCTTAAATTTTACCAATACCTTGCCCTCTACCTGCAAACTCGGACATCTTGTGTATCCACCCCTATGAATGCTCCATTGTGGTTTTACTAGGGACAGCAGTGTACGTGGTTTCCTTTTGAGTAACATCTCTTCTGAACTTAGCTCCTCCTCTGACAAGGGAATATTTCTATAAGCAAACGGGACTTGTTTTAATGTACCTTCTACTTCCGTATCCTGTAATGCCTTTGGATCAGACTTCCGTAGTTTCTTTAACATCCACATTAATGTTTGGACAGCCCGTTCTGCTGAGCCATTTATGTGTGGGTGGAAGGGGGAGGGGGGCTTTGGTGGCTTCAATTCTCCTTGCCCTACAACAGTCCTCAAAGTCTTGAGTTTTGAATCTGATGCTTTTTCCACAGGGAACCCAAATATACCGCTACTTGTTCGGCATTGGTCCCTTTCAGCATATAGTAAGCCTAAATCCACCTACTACAACTATCCACTATCACCAGGAAGACCTTCTGATCCAACTCAAAGAAATCAAGGTGAATCCTACCCCAAACACCCACCTTCGGCCATTTTACTGTTTTGTTACATATTGCCATTAAATGAACTACCTGATATTCCTCACAAGACCTCACAGTGGTTTCGATTTCCTTATCTATCCCTGGCCACCAGCAGATGGACCTTGCTAACGCTTTCATCCTGACTACCCCTGGATGTTACGTATGAAGTAAGGCAAGAAGTTGCTCCTGCAAAGTCTCTAGAATCACCACCTTAACACCAACTAGCAGACAGCCTTTTTCATTTGACAGTGCCGTGCTTCTTTTGAAATACTGCGTTAGCTAGCTCGGTTACCTGTGTTGACCACCCATTTTTCGTGAACTCAGTTACTCTTTACAGTACCCGGTCTCTTTTTGTTTCCTCCTCTACATCCACGTAACTTAGTGGAAACTCCTGTGGTACCAGTTGGTGCACACCTTCTTGGATTAGCTAGTCTGACAAGGGGAGCCTTGAAAGGGCGTCTGCTTGTCGTACTTGTTAGGATTTACGGTACTCTATTTTGAATGTGTAAGCTGCCGACAGTACAGCCCAGCACTGTATCCTTGCTGCTGCAATGGTAAGAATGCTTTTATGGGGACTTAAAATGTATCTCAACGGCTGATGGTCAGACAATAGCGTGAAGGGAATACCGTAGAAATACTTGTGGAACTTTTTTATTGCAAATATCAATGCTTAGGCCTCTTTATCTAGCTGGGAGTAATTTCTCTGGGTAGGCGTGAATGGGCTAGAAGCACATAATACTGGTCTTTCTACTCCATCGATTACTTGAGCCAATGTTGCACCTACACCCCAAGGACTGGCATCTGCCATTACTGTACTGCAATTGGTAGTTTAGGTTTATAGTGTACTAACAACTGGTTACTTAACAAGAGACCCTTGCATTGCTGAAAGGCATCTTTACACTGCTCTGTCCATGACCACGGCACATTTTGCTTGGTGAGCTCTAACATAGGTGCCATCACACTTGACACACTAGGAATGAACCTATGATAAAAGTTGAGCATCCCATCGAAAGACCTAAGCTGTTTTACATTCTCAGGCTCCCTGGCCTCTAGGATTGTTTTCATTTTGTGGTTAGATGATCGGATTCCCTGGGCATCAATTGTATGAGATAAGTAATCAACAGTCATCTGGAAGAATTTTCACTTATTTTTGTTTACCCAAACTTTATAATCATTTAGGCATGACAAGACTTGAACATTTTTTTGCACTCCGCTATATTCTTACCAACAATCAAAAGATCATCTAAATATGAACTAACCAGCTGCTAGCCATTTAAAATTTCTTGCATCATAGATTGAAAAATGTCTGGTGCACTCGGTACCCCATAAGGCAAACGTGTATATTGATAAAAGCCATTTTCTGTATTGATGGTAAGGTATTTTCTAGATTCCTCCCCCACTTATATCTGTAGATAGGCCGACTCCAAATATAATACTGTAAACTCCGGACCTCCAGATAGCGTGGCCATTACATCATCAAGCTTGGGGAGGGAATATAAATCTATTTTCAAGGTTGGTTTCAGGGTCACTCAAAAATCACCACAGATTCTCACATCTCCTGATGGTTTAGTTACACATACTATAGGTAATGTCCATTCAGAATATCTTACTGAAATTAAGATCCCTGACTTACACATCTCCTCTAGCTGACATTTGACTTTATCCTTCAGTGCATAGGGGACATCATATACTTTATGAAACATTGGCATACTGTCCTCATTTAACACTAAGTTTGCCTTGTATCCTTTTATTGATTCTCCCCCATGGTACTGCATACCACCAATTTCTGTCTGCTGTTCCTCCTTCACCACCAATAACTCGTGTTCTTGGTGCCCTACATCTGCCTTGAACCCCATCTGCTGAACTTGTGCCGGTTTTGTCATCTTTGCTTTGTCTCCAGCTAGGTACTAATGCATCTAGCCAACTCCTACCTAACAGTGGTGTTGTTTTCCTTCCATAACATACTACTAACCGTGACTTATGTGATGTTTTGTTAGGCATTACCACTACTACCTGGATTTTCCTTAACACTGACAAATTCTCACCTGTTACAGACTTTATTGATAGATCACAGTTCGTGATCTGCTTATGAGAAAAATACTTATTATATGTATCAGTTGATATTACGCTAATTCCTGCCCCAGAGTCTTCTTAAAATTTAATAGGTTTCCCTTCCACATCTAAATTGGTATACACTGGTGGGCTGTATACACTTATCGGTAACTGTTTCACTGATACCCTAGACACTACACCCCTAGTATTTCCATACCCTAAGTTTTTCTTCACCACAGTTCTAGCCGGGAGTTCTGCTTTCATAGTATGTACTCCACTTCCCAAGGATTCTGACGATTGACTGTCCCCTGACTCTGTTTCCTTGAGTCTTCTGTTTCTGCATACTCTTGAGGTGTGGCCATAAGCGAAGCTAGAGATTTGCTAATGGGTAGTCCTAGCCTTCACTGATCTTAACAATATGGAGGGGGGTCCGTGGGTCTTCCCCCGGTAAAATTTTGAATTCAAAGGTGAAAATGGCGCTATTTAAGCAGTTTTTGGTATCTGGACATTGAATATAACACTGGTAGAAATATTGATATTTTTTTAAGTTAACTTTTTCCGTGATCAATTTAATACATACAAAACCTAAAAACCATAACTCATATAAGTAAGCCGAGTCAATATTAAGTTTTTTTAGCTACAAAGTTTTTGATTTATGATGTTTGATATCTTATATTTTAATTTAAGAAATATTTTAGTAGTAGTAGTAGAGCATAGTTCCTTCTAGTGCAGGAGCCTAGGCACCGTAACCCCTGTATCTGTATCTGTAAACTCAATAGTATTTGATACCCTACCTCGTTAGTCTGTTCATCCCCCCTCCTTGTTTCTGTACCCTGTCTAGATTCCTAGCTACCCTCATAGGCATAGTTATATAGTTACCCTCTAGGTAGATCTGACTGTGGTTACTGATTGTCTCCTAGGTGGCGCTGATAATTCAGACTTTAGTACTAAGTCTTACCAATAGGGGTGCTCATAACTCTACCCATCGTCTTGGTTCCAGTTTCGTCTGCTAGATAGCATTGGTGTTGTATGTACAACTGGTTTAGTCCATCTCTGTTTCCGAGTCTCACCACTAGGAGCGCTAACCCCATAAGGTCGTTTTTATTTTCAAGTACTGGATGTTGAGTACTCTAACCTTTACTTTGATGTTCCTCTGAACACACGCTGTTATTTCTGTGTAGCTGCATGTTGCTTCACCCAAAATAGTATTCAGTTTTTTTTTTTTTTTTACCATTAATTTCTATCACTTGGCTCTTTCTTCCCTCTTGGTAGACACCATGATATTTCACCACCCTTTTTTATATCTTAAGAAATGTCTACGCCTTTCTAGGATCCTTTCTTCTTGTAATGTACCATAATACACTGCAAGGATCACTTTAATTCTTAAGGTATTTTTAATTCTTCTAAGGCATTGAATATGTTCCACTCGTGAAGGTCTTTTGGGGGGGGGGGGGAATATATATATATACATATATACATACACACACACACACACACACACACACAGTGAGGTGTTTACCTTGTTACCTTGTGTAATACATGCCTTCTTCTAATTCTTGGAAAATGTTATTCTTGCTATGCTTTGTCAGGGCTTGGCAGAATTTATATTGTGGGTCGGCCCTTTATGTAATGTTTTTTTAAATCCTGAAATCATAACCTTACCAAACCTAAACCAACTTAACTTGACCTCTTACCATGTGAGACCGTCTCACACTTTCTTTAACATAATACTTTTTTTCCCTTGTGTGTATGACTAATAGTATTTTTTTTAACCTGTATATATATTTTAGGTATTTTTTTATTATATTTTAGGTTTTACATGTGTTAGACTTCTTGGAATTTATATTTTTATCCTGTACCTCTACTGTGAGTTGGTTTCTTATGTTTTTTGTTTTAATTCCTCAACATTTATACACGTACTTTCATATATGTAAGTTTCACCTTGCAATATGCTTGATTAAATATTTATATATTTACTTGTGGGTGGACTGTATGGTAACTTTGTGTTGTGTTAAACTTTTTTATATGTTACATTTCTGTTCTTTAAATGTTTTTCCCTTTGGTATAATTTTTTTTCTACTTACATGATTCTTTTTCTTTCTCCTCTCTCTCTCCCACCATCCCTCCTGCTCTCTCTTGCTCACTTTCTTACTCTCTCTCCACCCTCCTCTCTCTCCCTCTAGGATATTGCATGTTGGTTTTTCTGTGTTAAACCTTAAAGACTGTTTTTCGTTTTTACATATTTTGTTTCAGACATTTTCTTCTGTATTGAACTATGGTAGTATATTATTTCTAGTACCGCACAGTACCTTTTCGCACTTCGGTTGAAGTATTTTCTTTTATGTAGTTATTGTATGTTTTTTATTTAATTTTTTGTCTGTATTTAGAACTTTGAAATACTGTTTTTGTTAAACTTCCGTTGAAATATTTTTCTAGGTGTCGGAACTAGTGTACATTTTTACCCTGTTAATGGTGCTCGTAACAATTTGTTTAGGCACTCCAAAATTTTACTTTATGTTATGTGTACATACATTCTTAATTAAATAAATCTAGTTTTGTTGTGTTTGGCCCATGGTTCTTCAGTTATATGGTTTTATTTATACTACTGTGCACCGGCCTTATGTTGGGATTGGAAAATATCAATACCATTGTACTAGAGACTGGAGTATTCTGTACCAGTCAACATATATTATTGTAGCATTGTGCGTGCGTCTGTATATGCGCGTGTTTGCGAGGGTTACCTGTAGATACTTTAGTGTTCCCATTGTTCACGTGCTTGTGAAAATAAGGTTTGAGGAATCCTCCACCACTTCTAAAAGAGTAGGTAATAAGATTTGTGTTGACACCTATCAGACCTAATGGGTTGTCCTGTGCATACCCGGACCACCCTGTAGCTTCGCCTATGAGTGTGGCCCCTCTTGTGGCATGTAAAGCACTCCCAATGCTTTGCTTGACATGATGACTCGGGGTGCGGCCACCCACATATTTTAAATTAATCCTGCTGTTCTCCAGCTTTTCTTCCCGGATTGGGACGTCTTTTTTTTTTTTTTTTTTTTTTTTTCCTTTTTCTCTCTTGTCCATGGCTGTCTCTCTTTTTGGCCCCTTCCTATCTTTATCTCACTGCTACCATGGTATTCGCGGGCAGATTGTACTTTGTTTACATCCGCCGCATTGGCGGCCACCTTAGCATTACAATCTCCAATAGACATTTCCTGTGCCACCCTTACTGCCATTTCGAAGGTCAGTTGGTTCTTTAGCAATTGTTTACTCCGAATTGTATCTGCCTTTAGGCCAACACAAAATGATCCTGCGGCACTTCATTTATAAATGACCCAAACTCACTGAATTCCGACAGTTTTTTTATGGCGAGTACAAATTCACTTATACTTTAATTATATTTTTGATTACGGCAATAGAAGTGGTAGCATTCGGTGATCACTAACCTTTTTGACGTGTAATGCAATTTCAATGCAGCAATTAGATCATCATATTTTTTCTCACCCAGTTTAGCGGGAAACAGGAGATTTTTTTAGCAATGTAGATGTTGTGGCTCCACAATGACTTATGAAGAATGCCACCTTAACCTGCTCTTCCAACCACTCAAAATATTGTTCCAGTCTTTCCACATACAAAGTAAAATCCTCACTTTCTTCATCCAACTTATCCATGTGACCCACTGTACTTTTCCTGGACGCCATTCTCGACAGACAATCAGCGAACAATGGCTTCCACTTCACTGATGCTCACATCTGAAGGTTCTCCACAGGTTACTCTTCTTCATATTGAAGAATCCCATCCTCGTCGCCAAATTACATGTCTTTATTTATTTAGACGAACAAAACAGCTTACACTCAGTACACATAGCTCGACATACAGTCACACAGCCCCGTGCCTAGTCCACCTCTCTCAGGCATCCTGCCGGCACCGTTGCTGCATACCCGCTGTCGCCAACCTTTACACTCCAAACACTACAATCCTGTTCATTTTTACTAGTGAAAATTTAGATATAGAATCAACCAAGATGTAGTTTTCTGCATGCTCTCAACAATTTGTGACTTAGACATACCAGTTTTTTCACCAAACTAATAATAATCCAATTAAGACACACAAAATAATTACTGTATGTAGGTAGTTTTTGTGTAATATTGTTGACACATGACTAAGAAATATAACTATATTATTCAAAACATGATTTGTTCTCATTTTATATTACTATTGCATATCCGTGAAGTGGATTTTGTGGATCATATAGAGAGGGATGCTATTGTAGTAGCACCATTAGGTTTTTTTTTAAAGCAGTGTAATGTAAGAGGAGAAAGTGAAGAGATTTTGGTCAGTGCTCAACGTTGAGGTCTTTAGGGCTGGTGAGGGGTGACATGATGTGGTTATGGAGCAACGCTGGAATGAATGGGTGGGGAAACAGGAGATCCCTGAGAAAACCAGCCGACCAATGGCATTATCCAGCTCGATTCCCACATGCGAAAATCCGGGGCCCGACCCCACCAGGAATCGAAATCGGATTGCCTAGGTGGGAGGTGAAAGGTCTGACCCCTAGGCCACTGCAGCACCCCGTGTAATGTATATTTTAAGATTGTATAAGCCTTTGTGAATAAAAGCACATGGCAGTGTTTTGTGTTTATATGCAGCAGAAAGATACAAACTGATTGAAAATATAAATTAAGGAAAACAGTTTTTTTAGTGCTCACTTTATCCTGAACTGCCTAGAGTTTTTACCTCATTAAAATAAGGGCAAACTCTTTTAAAGTTACTTTCACAATTCTTTTTATTAACCACTGTGTGTGTATGTGTGATGTTAGAACTAACTCCATAAAGTTGCTGGAAACACTTCTCCCCTTCTTATTTCCAGAGGGTGAGTATAATTTATGCAACAGGTGTCTTAATAACAATTTGAAATTTCCAGCAGCTTAAGGACGTTGGACCCGTAAAAATTTAAAATTTTATATTTGTGCCAAACACTGGTCAACTTTTACACGTTAGATGACACGTCATTTCCCCAAATAAAAAAAATTAGGTCCCATAGTTTTGGCATAATCCCCTATCAAAGTCGCAAAATGGCAGTTGTGGTGTAGCCAAAATAATAAAAAATAATTAACTTGCAGAATCAAGATAATTCATATTAATTCTTAATGATGTGAGCTACTTCAAGACACTTTTGTGAACACAAAGCGATACATTTTTGTATTTTTAAAAAATTGATGAAAATGAGTACATTTTTGCATAACTTTGACTTTTGGCTGCTACTGAAATTTTCAAAACTAACTTTTGTCAACCATGTCATAAAATGCATTGATACACTGACTATCAGTTACCGTAATGTTGAATTTATTAGTTAATTACTTTTTTGATTTTGGCACCACCGCAATGGCTGTTTTGTGACTTTGATGAGTGATTATGCAAAAACTATGAGGCTCAATTTTTTATTTTTATTTTGGGAAATGACGTGTTATCTGGTGTGCAAAAGTTGAACAGTGTTTGGCACAAATATAAAAAAATGAAATTTTACGGGTCCAACGCCCTTAACTTTTGAGGTAGCTGTCAAATTAATCAGTTTGACCTAAAAAAAATTATGGCCAAAAAACAAAGATTCCAACACTTGGTATTGTTTCGTAAGGGTGATTACATGACAGAAATGCGTAATTTTATATTTTCACACATAGTGTTGATTTTATAGACGTTACTTGTAACAACATTTTCCACTTGTAAATATTTTTAGCTCGCATAGTATTTCCATAGTGGCATGTTAAAGTCAATATTTTAAAGTTACCGGAACATAAAAATAAGAATAACCAACTAACTTAACTCAAAATAATTTACACTGAAAATAGATATGGGTCATATGCTAAAATATTTTAAAAAAACACAAGGTCCATTGTAATTTTTAAGAACTTCCATAAATTAAAAAAATTGTCATTATTTTCAGATTTTTGAGAAATGCAAAGTAATTTCATTGTGTGTTTTTAATTCTTTTAGAATATGGCTGTAATACTTTATGTCAGAGTAAATTATTTTGTTTGAATAAGTCAGTTGGTTTTTGTTATTTGTTTGTTCCTATAACTTGCAAATTTTAACTTTGAGATGCCACTATGGGAAGACTAGCAGAGCTAAAAAATTGTGATAAGTGGAAAGTGCTGTTACAAGTGACATCTACAAAACTAACAGAGTGTGGTACAAATATACAATAATTATGCATTTTTGCCACTAGAACATCCGTGGATCTCTTAAGGGAGATGGTGCACGACCTGCTTTAATTTACAGTATTTTCTCAGTTACAAATATTTTTGAGGCTGTATAAAAATTTTTCACATTTCATGCTCTAGATGTTAATGTACTATACCTTTCTACATTATCAGATAATAAATTACTTTCATAACATAATTATAATAAATGTAATAAATAGCTTTCTTAATATTATTATGATATTTGTTGGAAGATGAGAGTAACGCAATCTTTCTTATCTTACAACAAATGTCATAATATGGAAGTAATTTACTAACAATGTAGAAACGTATATTACACTAATAATATTTAGTGCATGGAATGTTAAAAACGTAGATACGCTTTCAGGAATGCTTTTAGTATGGAAACTACAGTCAATTATAGATGGCAGTACATCGTCCCCTGCCATACATTTTTTCATCTAGTTTGTTTCCACAAAAATAAAAAATAAAAAATTTCTTAGTGTCAACTTTGCTAGCCTCTGAATGATTTTGATTTGTACCCAACAAACCAAATAATTAAAAATGGTGATTGATTTTCCTGTCGTCATTTCAGTCTGATTCAATTATAATTCTAAATTCCAGTCTACCGTGGTGACTGGACTGGATCTCTCACTCCATCAGTGTCACATTAGTACGGTCTTGGTGTATTTAAGGACAAAGCCTCATTAGGATTCTTCAGTCCACTCTTTAATTCAATCCAGATTTATCTCTCTGCTCATAGTAATGCAGCAGGCATGTGCAACTCACTTTCAGGATTCCTTACATAAGATTTATGCAAAACTTATATGAAATGGTGGTTTCTCAAGCAAGAACTTCTTGTGCAAAGTGCATCTCTCGCGAAATCAGGAAAATAGGGAATTTCTTATTTTTCTGTGCAAAATCCTGCAACTCATATGGAAGGTAGGACTCTATTGGTCGCTTTGTGCTGATCATGTGACCAACTGTATAGAGATGGGAGTAAATCATAGTTAAGTTGAGTGTAGAGGAATTTAGTGTCATGTTAATGTCATTAACACTTTTTTTTTAATTCATAGCAGACAGGAAAGTGGAAATGGCATAGGTGCTGTCGAAAAATTGTAACAAACTATTATTTTTATTGTGTTTTTCATTTAAAACTGAATTTAATTATTTCTGCTTCATTGATGGCTGTAAAATGCTGTTAAAGGCTACCAACATTTCTTCTGCAAGAAGAAAACTTTTTGCGACAAATGTTTTTGAACAAATTGTTGTTTTGATATTTTAGCATGAGAATTCGCATGAGAAATCCTGTGTTTTACGAATATTGTTTTACGATCAGTCATGGACATAATGCATTTAATTTTTTTTTACAACTAAACTGTTTAATTTGTTTTTTTTTTTTTGTATAGGTTTACGATGATAGCATAAGACATAGCCAGGTGGCTTCAGACTTCTACGAGCTAAAGCTGATGGAAAGTGCATTCAGATGTTGGCACCAGTGGATCTGTAACCAACATTTGGACTTGGCCTTCAAATATGCTCGCGCTGTGGAATATGCTGAGAGGTACGTTCTTTGCAAACTGTCCTTCTTTCCTGGTATTGTTCTAAAATAGGTGAATTCAAGCTTGTATTGTGTAAAGCTGCATCCTGTCTCACTTCTTTAGAAAAATTGAAAGTTACTTGAAAAATAATAACTCACATACGTAGCAAATACTGAAGTAAAAATTGGTTTATAAAAAAGACTAGATTCTGATACATTTACTGCTGGTCTCTTCTGTCCTTGAATCTCCTTTGAGCTGAAATTGTGATAATATGAATGATCCATAGTTATTCAATTATGAGTTTTAAAACAATTGTGAACACTAGAGGTTACTGGCTACAGATACAGTACACTGTTTTATCAGCTGTATTGACTGAGTCGCCAGCAGTGTACATGTTAACAGAAGTAAAGGCCTTTTAAGAATATAAATTAGCTTACTATATGTATTATTTGTTCCTGAAAGCACCAAAACAATCACCTATTTGTGCACATCACAATCACTACCATAGTTTGTGAACAAATTTTGACATGCTAGGTGTATGTTGATTTGAATGAATAGTATAAATAAAAGTGCAATTTAAAGTACTGTAATTCAAATGAGTTTGTATTTGCTCAGTTCATGGGCGTCATGAAGGGTGGCAAGGGGGGGGGCAGTTGGAACGTGGAGACCCCCTATAAAAAAAGGTCACTAATTGTGTCAGGCACTGTGAAAAGGTCTTAATTTGCGTCAAATGCTGCAAAACAATGGTCTGTGTCGTCAGACGCTGCAAAAAGTATAAGTTTTTGCTTATAATAGATTAGTTTTATGATAGCTAAACTTAAATTTCTAAATCTTTGCCCCCCTTTGAAATAATCGTGGTGATGCCCATGGCTCAGTTGCAGATCAGTTAATGTGAGGTAATCAGGTTTTGCTCCATAAGATTGCTGTGTGCATTTGTATACAGGTGTAGCCAGAATGTAGGGAGAAGCAACCACTTGTGTTCTAAGTCTAGGAAGGTAAGAAATTTGTAAAGTTATGTATAAGACTGTCGCACAGGGTTTTTCCCATATTGTGGCTCACTTAAGCCGCTTCCCCTGGTGCAGCGGTCCTCTCCTTACATTTAACTTGGGTTGCCGTCCGTTTTTGGAGGCTCACTGTGATCGGTGTTGAACCTCGGGGTAAGAGCAGCGCTACAACAATGAGACAGTCTCCCAAATCTACTTCTATTAACTCTGCAGGCCATTATGTTGGAGTGTCAGTGATGAGAGAGAGGTGGAATGGTTGGGCTGTTGGTGGGTCTCCTCCCACCTGTCAAAATCTGGGGAGGCCCACCTCCCCCTTGTCTCTGCACTCTGCCGCTGCTGGGCTGCGCCTCCCGTTCCTGCTGCCGAGCTGCTAGAAGGGTGGGAACCCCCACTACAGCCTTGAATGGCTCGTTTCCTCCCGGAGACCCGAACACGTTGAAAGGGGGGAAAAGAGGCTCCTGCTGTTGTCTGTCTCACTCGTCTCCCGCTGGAGGCCCCTCGCCTGCTGAACTGTCCTTGACATCCTACTCTGGTGCCTACTTCAGGAGTGTTGGTGTGGCATTGAGGTAGCACATGGAGATGGATGGTACTGCAAGATCTAACCCCTCGCCTCTAAGAGGGGGGGGGGGGTAACGTTCCTCCTTTTGGGGCTGCTGCTGTGACAGAGGCGTCCAGCCACCCTGCACGTGGCCCGTGCCACACAAGGTGAGCGTGAGACCTGGGTCGACCACTGTGCACCCAACTAGCATGCTTCCACATCTCACTGTACTCCAACAGTATCCGACCAGGTCTTCCCCGAACTGTAGAAGCTTATCGCCTCTGTTCCCTCCTAACTGTGAGCTGTCCCCCTTGCACAGGAAGTTCAGGGACCATGCCACACTAGGTAGGCATGGGACCTTGCCCGACCTCAGTGCACCCAGTTAGACGTGCCTCCACGCCTCACCATAGCCCAGCAGCGTCGGAAACAATGTACCGCTAGGCTTTGTCTACCAGGGATCTGATACTCGTCCTCTACCTGCTATGCCCTATTTGTCTTGTGCCCCACGAGATGACTACAGGATGCAGGACAAGGGAAAGGGGTTCGGGATTGTAGGTTTCCTTATAGTTTGTGGAATTATAAACACCAGTCCAGATCACCTCGTTTATTTCGGCAGACACGAGTGCCCTCCTCGTTCGAATGCCGGAACTAGGCGCCTAGCTCTTGACTCTGGGTGGGCCTTTATTCCCGAAACTCCAGAGAGCTTCCTGTCGTTGTATAACAACGTCCTCTTCAGTCCCGAGAAACTATCCCCATCCACAAGGGTTCCCAGCTCTCAACTGTGCAATGATGCACCCGGACCTTCCTACTCGTACTACTGCATGCTGCCGACTGGTTGCACACCTAAGGTGATTTTGCTGATAATTTTTTTTTCTGGTGAGCTCCCAAATCCTGCTACGCCTGCGTTAGTCTCTGCACAGTTCTGTGGGCCTTACGGCATGCATGTTAATATTTAAGTCTGTTGTAGAACTGGAGGCATCTTAGGGCAAGCCCTATATGTCTTAGGTCTGGTTTAACCTGTAAAATGGTTGCATGTATCGTGGCTGAGCAGGGTTGTCTGGTGCCATGGCAGTAGTTGACGCCATGTACACACCCCAAAGGAGGAAGGGTCTAGATTGTAGGGCATAACTAACCAACAAAGCGGAGAGTGTTGAATAAATCTGTGCGACAACCATGGAGGTTAAAAGCCATTATATTCCATTACTTGATCAAGGGCAGGAGATATTAGGATATGTTAGTACGTGAAAATAGACTTTCTGAGGTTTATGCAGGGGTAATAGTGAAACTTTTTGATCCGCTGCTGGATTGTGACCAGGGTCGCACCGCAGTAGCACGGCCCTGGTGGCGGAAGACGGAACTGAACCTTACGCCTGCAGATGTCAGTCATCAATCTAGAACGCAGAAAAAAAGGGTTAGTTCCAGGTAAAAAAAATCGGAGTATAAGAAGAGGGGAAAAAGGGTACGTGGTGGTGCATCGAGATAAAATTGAGGAGCTAAGTCATTTTCATTGTAATATATGTAATTTGTTGTTATTTGAGGGGTGAGCGCCTGGCCATGCCAACCTACGCGCACTGATGCATGCGTCGCTGTCTCCCTCCTCTCCCTCCCTCAAGGCTTGCCGGCCCAGTGGCAGAGGGGTGGGCGGACTGCTGTTCCATGGTGCAGATGCACTCAGCCAGTGCTGCTTGCCTTCACCTTCGCACCCTCCTACGGTCTCTTGTGCTGCCACACACTAGTTTTAAGGATGGTAATGCAGGCGTACAAATGCAAATTCCTTGGGTACCGGGGCAAGGGAATTTGTCCCAACAAACTTCCACGTTGTGCTCTACTGGGCTGCAACAAGAGGTTAATAAAATTTAGTAAAACTCATTTTAACATAAATTTTTAGATTATTGAAGAAAAGTAGTCTTACTAACCAAAATCTATTAAGCCTCAGTAAGATAATTTTTATTAATATTTTAGTTACTGTAGATTTTAGTGGTCTCTCTTAGCATTAGGAATCAAAAAATCAGTCCCCCTTTTAGTCTGAGTTATCGAGGGTTCACTGTATTAATTTTGTGATTCAATTTTATTTGTTTTCTACTGTATTGGGTTTAATTTTATTCAGTAGGACATTTTAAGCATATTTTCTAAGTAACTTTTTCTTGTATTTTTCTTAATTTATGACTTCTGAAATATAATTTTGGCAATGAGTTAGCCTTCTCTTGAATGTGAATCACTGGCAGGTCAAAGTTCAAGCTCAGAGAGGCATGTTCGAGGGGCGTACAGCCTGGTCAGTAAGCTTATTGTTTGTTATATTGTGGGTGGTAGTGCCCTGTGCAACTGGGCACTGTCGAGGTGTTGCACCTTGCACCTATTTGTCAATTTGGCTGCAGAATGTGTCCCCAATTAAATAAACTAATGGGTATTGTCCCTCGTGTGGTAAAATGCACATTACTTGTATAAAGGGCAATGTTATGCTAACATTTAATGACTTTCATGTTTACTTGTTGCTTTCGGGCAAATTGCGGATCCTGTTGTATCGCTCAGCCACGTTGCAGTGTAAGTCAGTGTGTCCGCCCAGGGAGACATCAGTTGGGGAGTCTTGGCGGTCAAAGGCAGTGGTTCGAGGCAAGTAGGCAAACATTGGTGAGGGGAGGTGAAGCCTACACATTCATTAGAAAAGGGGCTGTTGTAAGTCCCCTTTTCTTTTCAGCATTTATTAATTTTTGTTTATATATTAGGGAATCTGTAGCAATAGTTGTTGAGGGAAGCATAATGCAGCGGCCATAGTTCAGTGTGGCTAGTTTAACCCTTAGCAGGTTACGTCTCTGTTTTTTTACAACTATAAAAAAATGTAATTGTAGCTAGCACAGAACTTCGTACTTTTACTGAAACTAAATCCTGGGGCGTACACTCCAACTCCTACAGAACTTTGGGCACCAGCCTTCTAGCATATTTTACATCTGCGTGCTAATACACCTGTTGCACTTTGTTTTCTTCATGAATAATCAAAACTGATACCTGATTGCTTTATAGTTAATTTTCACTAATAAAAATAAAAAAAAGAACAAAAGGGGCTATCCTGATATAAACTACTAGACTGGAACAGTTTACTTCATCCATCAGTTGTTTCCTTGGTGCTACGCAACGGACATGCTACACTACACATTTTAACAGCCAGAGGCTTTGACCTGCTCCTAAGACTGTGCACTGGTCGTTACCATGTCATTTACTCAAAACTATACTGCTGAGTAAACTCTTGCATATGCTATCTCCATTGTGTTATTCATAAAGCAGTTGTGCTTTTGGTCTCCACCTGCTGGTGGTTTAAATAGTCTCAGACTGCATGCTGGAGTGTTCTCTGTTATTATCCAGCAACAATAGCAATCACAGCAGCGGGTAAAAGAACCAGCTGAAAACTAACATTGCTTGGCAACTTCGATACCTGCACATATGTAATAGTAGTATTGTAACAGGTTGCTAATCCCAAAGTCTTCAGCTTTGGAAGGGTCGATATGTTACACATCAGAGGAAATTGTGTTTAAGTTCACACTGGCTGTGCAGGAGGTTGCTTGCAAGTTGCCTGTGCATGTGGCGGCAGTTCCCCAGACTGGTGCAACTCGACAGAGAGAAGGAGAAGAGGAAGTATGCTTGGAGACGGAAAGTGCAGGAGTTGCTGCCAGACTTCAGGCCGCCCTCGCCTACGTAACATCTGTCAAAATCCATGACACTTTCTTCTCAAACACATCACTTTATAATGCAGTTTTACACTTTAAAGTTTTTATAAATGGGTATTATGTATTGTATGTACATTTTGTATGAAACATTTTATACATTAAAAGTTACTACTAGGCATAATGTAGTCTTTCATGTACTATTTTTGGAGGCAATTTTGTGTGTGACTGTACTGTTTATCGCAACATCATCCATTTTTACATATTAGTAAAAGAGTGTTGCAGGACAGTGAATAGAAAGTTCGAAAGAAAAATTAGGAAACACTGTATTTTGTGTGACACCAGTGTGATGAAATGGGAACATTTTTGGCTGATATATATTCAGAGATTAGCTCAATGAAAAGTAAAGAAAGTTGTAACATGATGTGATGCAAAAGAGCCTTATTGATGAGTAGGGACCCTGGTTTCGTGAAAAAAATTTTGCCCCACTTTGTTTCAGTGCCTTACGTGCACATCTGCAGTTCTGCATAATGTGGTCAGTGATTGGATATTATAACTCTCTCGAGCCTTGGGATTCTACCGGCAAATCACAGCCGTGAGGTGTTGCAAAGACTTTATTGTAATTGGCTCAGACAAATGATATATGGCTCTTCATATAGACATGCTGCCAATAATCATGAAGCAGAGTTGCAGATGAGCACGTAAGGCACTGTAACAAACTTGGGGCAAAATTCTTTTCGTGTAAAACCAGGGTTCCTTTTGATGAGTTGAGGTAACATTTACACAAGGAAAATTTTGATGTATTCCTGTAACATATGGGGATGGAATGTCATAAGAGATCTGCAGGTGAATGTGAATTTTATCAAGTGGGGAGATATCTTAGGGTGCTGCAAAATTACCTACTTACACACAAGGAATTTTGGCATATTGTTTGATTTCGCACTTTTCTGTAGAACGTGAAACAAAATTAACTGCCCAAAGTTCTGGGTGTTAATTACTTTTATATGGACACTGTCTAACCAAACGTATGTTAAGGAAGGTGTAGTCCTTGAAAATAGAGTTTTAAAATAGTATTTATGCAAAATATTAAAAAATACTGTATTTGATGTAACAATTCTTTGATTAATATTAAGCATTATTGAAACATTCATTGTAAAAATCAGCCTTTTAATTTTTACCTTACGTGTAAAGAATAGAAGTGGGCAACTTAACATTACATTGATATTATTAATATGCTGCAATGGTTCATGAACAGTTCATATTTATCCAAGCAGTACATTATAGGAGTCCAAAATTCACAGTTTACTAAGAAATATGCACAGAGTAGTTATTGTAGCAATAATACACCACTTGCATATTGTCAAAACATGCTACTTCCACCAAGGGATTTGTTTGCATGTGTGTCGTGCTGTCAGAAAAATGCATAGTGTGAGGTGTGTAGGTTTTTAAAAGCATGTCACAAATCCAGGCAAATAAACCCTTTGAAAACTCTCAGGGGTAACTTGGGAAATTTGGTTTAGCACCAATTTTAAAAAGTGTTAGGATTTTTTAAAAATAAAAGATAAATCCACTGATTTTATAAACGATTTAACGTCCCTTTAGTATGTTCTGAAAGCAATACAGTGGGTTGTGAAAAGTTATTTTTTTTTTTTTTTTTTCACTGAATGACATAAGTAAAGTGTTAATAACAGATTGCTCTGTAACCATAGCTTATTGTATTAGGACTGTTATTTCATTGCAATTTGTCATTAGTATCGTCACATTGAAATAAACATCATGTGGATGTTTGGAGATGGTGTATTAAGCGATATGTGAGGTTAATAGAAATACTGACGTCGTACCTCCTTTGTCCCAAGCCAAATCGTGAGAAGCGTGCCCACTCGTAGGAGTGCAATGCAAGCATAGTGAGTGCAGGGAGGGAGAGAGTGAGTGTATGGAGAGAAGCAGTGGGATTAAGGACGAAGGGCTCGAACAGGGAGTGAAGAAGGTAAGCTTTCAACTAGTGCTGAGCCGATACAGGTTTTTACCGATACCGATCTGATCCGATACATCGGAGCCGATACTGCCGATACCGATACACTACGGCATAATTTACAATACAGCTGAAAAAATTGTAGAATATTCACTAAATTAAATGGAAAGTATTAAACACTGACATTTAAAGTGAACAGTGTAAATTAAAACTTACTTTAAGTAGATATAATCTATATTTACTAAGCAACACACAAAAACTCTACATGATGTTAACTCAAAATTGTTTACGTACTTACTGATCATGTCTTGGATCTTGAAAACTGCTACAGAGTTTAATCTTACTTCACAAAAAAAAAGTGATTTAAATAACAATACATTACCACCACAGTCTGACACAACATTCATATTAAAGAGAAATATTTACTGACAAAGAACACAGTTTTTGCTGGAACCTATTCGGTACTTGGCAGTATTAGAGAAGTTTTGAGTTTTTATTCAAGAAAATCATTTTCTGCAATTTTGTTGGGTTGATCGAGCTTCTTTTTTTAGTGCACAGAGCACCTGCTGTGCTGAATAGTCTCTCTGATGCTACGGAACTGCAGGGAGCAGACAGATATTTCTGTGCCAATTTTGGAAGGAATTGATGGGACGATTTTTTCCAATATTCTAGTGGATTTGTGCACATTCCACAAAGGGGCTCTGTAAGATATCTGTTAAGCTCTTCAGCGGGCAACAGATATGCAGAAGATGAAACAGACTCATTTTTTACTGATATAAGATTTTCGTACAGTAAATGAATTGAATGAGTTGTCTTATAGGAAGTTTCAGTGGTGGAGACAGATGTTGACTGAATCTTGGTTTGGTCGTTGTTGGATAAACTGCCCATTGCATTTATGAGAAATGATTTGGCAGCATTGATGTTTTCCTCGTTGCTAAACACACAGTGTTTGAAACGAGGGTCCAAAAGTGTGCTAGAGCTGTAATGAATATTGGTTTCCATACTTGAAAACCGAGTGTTCAGGGAATGTATCATGTTTTTTGTGACAGATTTGAGTTTGTTTCCTAGGTTGCATGAGGTCAAATGATTTTTCAAACCATTAATATAAAATGAGGGTTTCTTCACTGCTCACAGTTTGGGTAGAATCAAAAAAAATTTTCAAGAGCTCAACAATTTCACTGATCAGATCCCACTCGCCATTTGTGAACTCTATGTTCAAATTAATATCAGGTCCAATACATGAAATTGCACGTCGTTGTTCTAGAAATCTGTCCAACATTACATAAGTACTGTTCCAACGGGTTGGCTCGTCCTGCTTTAACTTATGGCATGGGATGCTGTTTGCCTGCTGGAAGTCTGTTAAGAGTTTGTTAGCTGATGCAGAATGTTTAAAATGGCCAACAACACGTCTAACTTTTGCACACA
>PNEQ01076769.1:0-22466 GCA_003012365.1 Medauroidea extradentata | reverse complement strand
CTGGGCCCATAACCTGTTATAATAAAACCAAGCTTTGTACTACGAAACCTTTTACTTCTCCTTTATAAACATTCATACGCCATGATGGCTACTTACAACTGCTACAAAAAAACAAAAGAAAAGCAGACAACTGTTACCAACTAAACACGGTCACTCAATATTTGATTGTTTACATGGATACTGATAAAGACCTTTTTCAGTTAAACCTGAAGGACTTGGTGAAGAAGAAGAGTTTTGGTGGGGGAAACTGAAATTGCTGCAATGTCCATTTAGTTGGGATGATCTGTTAGAAATTGAAAATAGCAATGAAACTGTTCATAAGCATAAAATTAGAATTACACGAATAGTTGAAAAATTAAATGAAATTGAAGAACTTGATGAATTTCTTTATACAAAGTTAATTCTTAATATAGTGCTGGCATACGAACATTTTCGTAATGATAACATTGGGAATTCTCTGGCTGTATTGCACGAAACAGAAACGTTACTGACGTTCTCAAACTCTGCTGGAGTTACGAGCAAATTAGTTATGGATATCAAAGATGCATTGCAGCATGTTGTTTTGGCATGCAGAGCATATGTGCAGTTTTATTCTGGTGATCTCAAAGAGTCGAAGAGCACACACTCGATGATAATTCAGTTTAATGACTTGAATAACGCTTGCCGAGCTGGTATCTATGGTGTTCACGCAGCGACTTTGATGGAATACGACTATAAGGGCTTTGCTGCTTCAGTGAAACTCATAGATTCTGCACTTGACCTTGACCCCAGCCAAGGGGAGTGGCACTTCTTGCGTGGAACTTGCTTGAGAAAAATGCGTCGGTTCGATGCTACTTTTAATATACCTGAGAAAGAAGAATTGAAAGAATTTGAAGAAGCTGTCAAGATGGTAAGAAACCCTCTGTACATAGTGTTTCTCGCCCAGGCATATAGAGAGGCTTCGTTTAGAGTTTACTCAGAACAGCGTCATGCTGCTTATCTGTCAAATGCTACAGAAGTCCTTGCCAAACTGAATGAACAATCTCTAGAACTCTATAAGTAAGTATTGTTTTATGGAAAAACTACTAGTAATATATAAACTAATTCCAGTAGTAAATTAACAGTATTGCCTCAGGGGCTGCCACTTGATGATGTTGAACTGCAACGTTGTATGTCGAAACAATGCAGTTTCCTCACATACAGCAAACTTGCATGTCACTGTTATACTTAGTTATATATCACGGACGTAGAATAACAGGTCTGGACACTCGCCTATCTAACAATGTATTTTGCTTGACCCCCTTGTTGTTTGGCTGTAGTTCACCAAGTTACCAAGAATATTGTGTTTTATTGGCGCTTCTGTTAGGGCAGTCGGGCTCAAAATCCACCCACTTTTTTCCATTGTTAAAGTTATAAAGTAAATAAAGATTGCTGGAGCCTTTTCTTAAATTTGTGAGTTGAAGAAAGTATTTCATAAATTGATAAAAAATACGTTTTGATAAATTGTTTATATTAGCGGAAAGGAAGTGGGCAGGAGTTTAGTCCGACCGCCCTAACTGCAGCGCCAACAAACACAATATTCTCGGTAACTTGGTGAACTACAGCCAAACAACAAGGGGGTCAAATATCCAGGCGAGTGTCCAGACCTGTTCTTCTACGGCCGTGTTATATATTCATTAATATGTGTTAAATTATGAAACTTATGTTCTTTTATGGTAAAGATGTCTGAACAGTTATTACGAAATATACTGTTATTATTATGTTTTAAAGTGCTTTTACCTGTCCTGATATACGAGGTTGCGGTTCAACACCATCGATATGTTCTACAAATGTAGTTTGTTTACCAGGCTTTCAAAAGGTACTGACTGGTGGAGAGTTATAGCAAACTGGATATTGCTAAAATATTCTATGTGTTCAAATATATCTGTATACCAGTTTTCATGTGGTGATTGGTTGTATGGCATAAACCTTAATGAGCTGTGGGATCGTCTAGTGGCGAGTTAAGAGTAAATTGGATAATATAAAAACCTTCTCTGTGAAAAAAATACATGTATGTGCCAAGTTTCACGATGATCGGTCTAACGGTGTTGGAGTTAATCGATTACATACTTACGTACCAGCGTGTATTTTTTGTATTTAGAATAAAAAATTCCACGAATTTCCGATTTATAAAATAAATTAAACTTAACCCGTGATTACTAAAAAAAGAAAACTTTGCTTTTAGGAAATATTTTACTTAGGATGGATAAATTTTCCTCCCCGGTTGGGAATTGAACCTGGGACCACTTGGACCACCGGCTATGAACTCTAACCACTGACCCTAGTGGTTGGACATATGGTTGTAAATATGCAAGATAATGAGGTACAGTTTCAGACAAATATAATGAAAATGTAGCTCACTTTATGAGGTTGACCCACATCGTGCTTACTGACAGCTATTGCTAACATAGAGACGTCAAGCTTCACTCTGGCATAATACCTTGTGAGTTATGCCAACCCTTCCATCCTGAATCTAACATTAATTAGCTGTCTAACCTGTTCGCCCAAGGGACGGCGGTGGTTGAGTGGTCAGACCTCTCACACCTCTCACCAAGGTGATCCGGTTCGATTCCTGGCAGGGTTGTTCCCCGGATTTTTGCATGGGGAAATCATGCCGGACGATGCCGCTCATTGGCAGATTTTCCCGGGGATATCCTGTTTCCCCCGCCCATTCATTCCAGCTGTGCTCCATTACTTGCATCATGTCACCCCTCACCAGCGCTGAAGACCTAGAAAAATTCTTGACGTTCCCTGCACAGGTAATATAATCTCGTTTTCCAGTACGTAGACCAATCAAAACACAGCAGCACTTTCAGAACTTCTGAAAGCTGTGGTTTGCTAAGTGTCTATCAAGATGTGCTGAGTTCGAATAATTTGTTTCCCACAACGAGAAATGCAGATGACACTCATTGGCCCAATAGTCACCGGCCCGCAGTAAACATGGTGAAGTTTTGTAGTAGGGTAAACCTAATCTGCTTTGTGATTCTAAGATTTTGAACGTCTCGTAAGCGAAGTGTTGGAACATGTTTATTGTAAATGTTTAAGGAGTGAGGCAACTAATTCTTAATGTTAACTTGTATTTGGTAACGGCAAGTAATTTTTGTTAAAAGTTATGTTTCTTATGTCGACTGCGAAGTCTACCTATTTTTAAGATGATATCTACTACGCGTTCCATTTTCATAGTGCCCTTTTTAACTGAGGTTAATTTGACCCAGAGTTTTGGCAACTGTTGAGGAGCAAAGAAAGAGGCTGAATGGAACAATCCTTGTAATTCTATCTCAATTTTAATTTCAACAGAATTGGGACAAGCTTTATACTGTTTTCATTTTTATTGTAGTATTTTTGTTGTTACTGTAAAATGCAGTGTGAATATTGCCATATTGAATGATTTTATTTACTGTTTTAGTGTTTTGAAACTGTTATAATTTCTCACAGAAAATTAATATGCTGCTCTTTTCTGAAGAAACATTTTAATTTAATTTTTACTGTGGTATTAGTAGCTAAATTTAAGGTAGAACAAGAGTGAAGTTGTGTGCAAGATAAGCGACACACACCAAGGTGACACGTGATTAAACAGAGCAGATGTATCATGTTTCAAACTATGCTAAACAAATCAATGACTTACATAGCGTAAATCATAGTGTCAAACCACAAACAACGCACGTAGTAATGATACAACTTAAAGCAAGGTGGTATTAACGGAGGACTTATTGTGATTTACTGTATTTTTGTTTTAGGTCAACTGTTTTGTTGTTATTTTTAATAAATTAAATAATATGTGGAGGGTGCCCAAGGACAAGACTTCAAATCACTAGATTTGACTGACTATTGAAATGTAGGTGTCTATGAAACTGTCAGGGATGACACAAAATGGGGCAGTATGATGAGTGATGGAATGTAAAGAGTGGAGAAAACGGGAATACTACAAGAAACACACTCCCCAACAATAACGTCCTGCCACATTTATCACGTGCAAATTTTCAGGATTGGCTCCAACAGGATTCAAACCCGAATCATAGTGATGGGAGTGAGTGGTATTAATCGGCTAACCCCATTATTTTTGATAGAAATGATATTGGTTGGTTAGCATAAACCAAATTTTCACGTAGTTAATATTATAAAAAAAAATTTTTGTTGACAGGGAAGCCCTGAAGCTCAGGCCAAACTGTCCATACCTCAACATACGGTGTGCCCAGGGCTTCATGAATCTTCCATTTCCTTACAAAGACGTGGCTAATGCTAAGAGGTGCTTGGACAAGGCGCTAGAGAACGCACCTAACAACCTTATGCTAATCCACACCATAGATACATTCTACGAGCGCTACGAGAAGGACATAGCCGAAGCAATGAAGTATTACGAACGGGCGAGTGAGCTGGGTGTGTTCGGGGCTCACATGGACTTGCTCCGGCTGAGGTACAGCAAGAGGAAAACTGACTATAACCCAATCCCTGATCTGGAACTCGCCCTGGAGAAATACCATGACAAATTCCCGTACCATTATGAGGTGTTGATGCAGATGGGTTCGTTTTATTTCTTTATCAAGAACGACATTGAAAATGCCTTCAAGTGCTGGGAGAAAGTAATCGACCAGGATCCGGATGCAGAAAAACTGAAAGTAAGTTTAATTATTGCGTCCTTTGTACTTTGGTATTGTAATTCACTTAAGTTAGTCACAGATTCCAGTAGAGTCAACCAAAAACTATGCAGTGTTTGTACAAAATGGGAAAAAATTTAAATTGAGGTGTATTATCATGAAGTTAAATAGGGGTCATTAAACAGTGATGCTGGTATCATTAGATTAACATCCAGAAACTGATCGAGCTATTTGCTTGCATACGTTATATTTAAACCTGGCTACCTTCTGGTGATCGAACAACCTAGTTGCTCGACCAAGAAAGCCTAGCTAACTCAACAGGGCAATTTTGTAAATATTTAAAGTCACAACATGTGAAGCAAAGTGAAGGGAAAGTGAATTAACAGTTCTGGTAGTCTGCGGGCTGTGAAATTACTCATTTATACCGTGTCTACTTCTATATTTTGTGATCCCCTTTGTTTATTGTCTCTTTTCTCCAGGTACTGCCATTGTTATTTCCACTTTGAAATGGTTACAACAGTTGCCTGCAAGCAAAAAATATGGCTAAAATTCGAGGCATTACTATCAAAACTATGCGGAAATAGTTGCGATGAAGCTGCAATGCTAATTTAAAAACTTATGGAAAATTATGTCACATTAACAATTGGATGGAGTTATGCAGAAGGGAACAAATCCATGAATTGCTGGAGTTGTGATATTCAAGGTTAAATCTACTATGTTCATGTAAACCTTGTAGAAACAAATTTTTCTGGTATAATTTTTATTCAAATATTCTGATTTTTACTTGTTCTTTTTCTAGGACATACTTCTTACATTTCTTTTCTGTTTGGTTTGATTATCTCAAAATAAATTACTTTGTGAATTGGTTGCCTTGTGCCTAACTCCATCCAATTAAGCTCCTCTGAATGGACGACTTAAAGTACACGCCCCCCTGACGTCACACAGCAGGGGAAATACTGTGGGAAACAAAGCTTGTTTACAAACATGCTGATTTGTTAGTTGGTAATTGCAGAAAGCAAAAATGTTGTGCATTCATAGATTTGCACGCAAGGGTAAAAAATATTAGTTTCAATTTCATGGTTAACATACGAAAATACATAAGATTAATGTTTACCTGAAAAAACGGCAAATTCAAACAAATAATCAATTTTCTTGACGTACATCTCATCCGGGACATGTGAAGCCAAACAGCTATACTCTATCCATTCCAAGATTGCAGCTTGTGTCACTCCGCCTGTTCCCGCACTTGAACGACATTGGCTGTGCAACAAACCGCCGCACCACCTCTGCGTGTCTCGCGAGCTGTCGACTGGCGACAAGTGGAGAAACGGAATCACAATGGACATGGCGTCGTCACGTAAGTCGTAGTTAATCCATTCCATGCACATATAGTATTTCATGCGCACAGAGTGATATTATATTACAGATGATTAAAAAACAAAAAACATAACTGAACGATAAAATTACCTATCCTGAACTAAAACACAGAAATTTAGCGTAGGACCTATTTCCTGTCGCAACGACACTGTTAACTAACCAGCCAACCAATGATCGAGAGCTCACCTGTGACAATGTTTATTTCTGCTGCAACCTTGGAATGGATACAGTATAAATGAAGGTTATGTTCGGCTGCGGTATCAATGGAGATAGGAATTGTTTCCCACACCTGACTGAAGCTTCGCCTCTTTTCAAGTCATCCATTAGGACGTGAGTTGAGGTAACATTTGCGATTGGAAAGCAGACGTCATTTGCTCGGACCAGCAGAGTTCTTGCAGTCGTACTTACCATGTTCTTCTCTGTGTGCAGTACTGGTGGACATGTTCAATTAGCTTACAGTGGCAGGCAATATGTTTATAGTTCAATATTTTTGCTCGAATATTGCATGAAGTTTCATTTTTCTGCAACTAAGATTCAGCTGAGTTGCATAGATCTAGGACTCCAGTAATAAAATTACATTTTCAATTTGCAGTGTAAAAACCACAAAGTAAATGAATTTTTTACGTTTCACGTGCACAAAGTCAACTACAGTATAAGGGAATCTGTTTTATCACATACAATAATTATATATGCTATTTTCTTGAAAATATGCTTAAAAATGAGTTGATGAACATGCGTTGCAAAATTATAAGTACATAGATAGTTTTGAAATACAGTGGAACCTCATTAATACAAACCTGTAGGTACTTAAATTTATGCAGTTTGTAATAATGAGGTTTGTATTAAGAGGTGTTTGCAAAAACTCAAAAAATTATGTCTTATATATTTTCAGGATGTTTAGTCCCAAAATAAAAACTTTCAAACCACCATCATGACTTCCTTTAACTAATGAACTAGTTCTCACACTGTTTTATGTTAAGGGAACTTTTTATAGAAAATTAAAATTAATATTTAATTTCTCATCTTATTCCAAGGGGAATGAGAACTACGTATTAACAGGTTTTGTATTAACGAGGTTTCACAGTATGCTAATTTATTCAGAGCAGAAATAATTCTTAAGTTATGGTCTGTTAGAGAACTATCATTAGTTATTTTATTGTAGTGTATTAAAAACGTAAGGGAGGAGAAAACAAATTTTACAGGCATTTTTTACTATCCACTCGATAATACAATTACATTAATATTCCTAGATTTGATACCCCCTTAAAATATTTCTAAAACAAATTGGCAAATATAGTATCCTTGTTGCGAAGAGCTGATTGGGGGAGGGAGGAGGCCTGTTGACTCCATCCCTCCTCCCTCTCCTCTCTCCGTGTAACACTATCAAGGCCTTGTACTGTTCGAGGGCACATAAACGGAGTAAAATAAATTTAAATAAATATTGTTGTGTGCACCAGAGTAAACCATATGGGTTTTCTGTATTGTTTATTGCTCTGCTATGTTGGATTTATTAAATATCTGCTGTTACTTAGTTTCTGATCTGTTTTCGTATATTTGGCCATGATAGGGGGTGGAATGTAGTTTAGCAGACAGCTGAATATATCATTATTAGAATCCTTTAATGAAGTAGTCTGTATATTAAGTTTTTGGTATAAAACTGCTAGTTTCATAAATATAGATGCTGATTTGCAATATGCAGTAGTACAATTTTTTTTAGAAAACCGACGGTTAATTTTTGTATGTTTTGAATTTACATACTGTTGACAATTTAAGTTTCTTGCTGGAAAAAATTGTAGTCAGAAGTATTTGTCTAATAGTTGAACAGTGTTTGGTACAAACATATAAATAATTAAAAAAAAAGTTTTTTCCCCCCTGAAAAAATTTAAACAGTGGAGTGTCACTGTTGCCACACAGAAACTTGTGTCCTCATAGTTCGTACCTCCTCACAAATCCTGCACTTATGATTGGCTTTAATTTTACATTGATACCAGGGTTTACCTCAAAGATACACTTTCTGTTAAGACACTCATCATTCTGTCGAGCAGATTAAGTGGATTGTAAAGTATCATGTGCCACAAGGCACTATTAAATTCTTGCCAAAATCAGGTGTGGCATAATTACTACAATCTTTGATCTTAATACCCGACATGTGTTGTGCACTATACTAAAATAGTCACCTACACCACAGCCACAGGCTTTTCCAAGTATATTGTTTTTAGAATCCTAAAAGGTAGCAGATATTGTAAAAACCATCAGATACAGTAGATACATGTAAAAATTGTTTTCACTGCGTAGTAACATTTTTTAAGCAAAAAATTATGTAATTTTGGCTAATTGTTGACCTAAGAGATTTACTTACAGTTGATAACTAGTCAAAATTAAAGAATTCTTTACTTTGAGTAACTTACGCTTTGTAATAGGTAACCTTATTTGTCGACACATAAATGTGACAATTTTTCAATATCTACTCCCTTTCAGGATTTAAAAAAAATTATTTTGTTAAAACAGCATAAATAGGAACTCAATGCCCTAAGTTAGCGTAAGGTAACCTGTGACATGAGTCATTGTGTCACTGTCCCTCAACTGATAATAGGGTTAGGTTCCTTATATTTTTTGTTAGTACTGCATGTTTCATGCCATGTGTAGCAGTGTATCAAAGTTGCAATTGTAAGGAGTCACTGATATTTCTCAGATATTCGCAAGTGATCGGAATGTTTGCGAGTAATCAGGATTTTAAAGATAATTTTGTCTGTCAAGGTTGCTGTGAGACCAGGTAGGCCACTCACGGAAAGTTGAAAGTTGACTGTATAAGGAAGTTAAGCATTTATTTAAGTGTATCAATAAGCTGATAACATTATTTGCCAGCTGCTTATCACATTATCAGTAAGTTCAAGTATAAGCTGTTCAAGAGACAAGACAAGCACATTAGCAGCAGTTTCATTGCATTTGTTTTAATTCTGTTTCAGATGCACAAATGTATGTTCCTCCGTATGCTGAAACCAGTTAATGTTTATGAAATACTGTGCGGTGAAGCTCGGCTAGCTTTGCAATCAAATGCTGTCAGAGCACAGGAAGAGGAGTCCCTGTATGAAAAAATAATTATGAAGTGTACAAAATGCCATCCTGCCTGCGGTACCGCTTCACCATTACCTCACAGAGAAATGGTTTTGGCAGAAGTACACGAGGCAGAAAGTCAACGCTTTCGACCAAGAGTGCGAGGTCGTGGTAGAGGAAGGTGCGGTAAAAGAGAAGTGGAAAACGGTAGAGGTCATAATGTTGATGCTGATGAAGAGCAGAGTTTGGATAATGGAGAAGGTAGACAAAGGTACAGTAGCATGGAAAGAGAACGTGGGGGAGGTTACAGGGGAAGGGATCATGGGAGGGGTAATAGGGGCGGACAGCAAGGAAGGGGTAACAGAAGTAGTGGAAGAGGCTACGACTATTACAGCAGACACTCCAGTACCGACCGCTATCACAAAGATAACAGTAGGGACAGAGAATATTCAGGTGTTAGAAACTATACAAATGATTTGCAAAGGTGCAGTAGAGAGTCTAGTGCAGAGAGGTATCACAACCATCACATCAATGAAAGGCAAAGGTTTAGCGAAAGTCAAGGTGATGATCAAATTTATGAATGTAGTAGAAAAGATTTTAATGCAGACAGCTATTACAGGCATCACAGCAGCGAAGGACAAGGGTTTAGTTTAAGTCGTGATAATAGAACCACTGGTGCTGGCTATTGTAGTGGACGTAACGTTAGAGATTCTAGCGTGGATAACTCCAACAGATATCACAACACTGAAAGACAGGGGTTTAGTAGAAACAGTTTTAATCGAACCATCTGTAGCAGTACAGATTCTGGTGTTGAGAGCTATCAAATGCACCGCAGCAGTGAAAGACTAGGGCTTGCTAGAACCAGTGGTAGTAATTGTAACGGTGAATGTTGCCGCAGCAATTCTAGTAGAAACAGCTATTACAATCGCAGAGATCAAAGCCAACGTGACTATCAAACAAACAATACTGGCCCTTATTGTGTTAGGGATAGTAGTTGTGAACGTTATGAAAAGGACAAAGGACCAGACCGGCAAAATCATAGCAGGCGACAGGAATATAGTCGAGACTCGAGTGTTGAGAGCAGTAGTCGTAGTGGTCCTGGTAATAGGCGTCGTGATTCTAGTATTGATAGCGTGGGTGGAAGAAGAAACAGTTTGCGTGGCAGAAACTATGGTCGCAGGCCTGGACATATCGGCAGGTACCGTGGAAGCAGTAGTTACAACAGGGATGTAGAGTCCAGGTGGTATGCTGATCGAAGGGAGTGAGACTATTGTGAAAACACTACAGAGGGCCCTGTAGCAAGGAAGCTTGGTATGGGAAGAATACATTATGAAAGTAACAGCAGTGTGAATGGCTGTTCTGATAGGGGAGATTAAGGCAGACTACAAACAGGTAACTGAGAAATGATATTATATTGTTATGACTGATTTATTTAAGGGCCAAAACAAATGCTATTTAATTATGCTTCTGCAAAGTTTCTGGGGACAAGATGTAAATGTAAATTTATAATTAGTAGACCTAGCTCTCACTCATAGTGAGATGAATAAACTTGTGTAAAAGTAGTCTTCAAAGAGAAACTTGAGGCTAAGTTGTCATTTTGCGCTGAGGTAAACTATGCGAGCATGGGTCAGCGATGGTACTTGCATACTACCGGGCAACGATTGTGCTTGTGTTCTGTGGTCTGCCCCCGGATTTTCGCACGTGGGAATTGTGCCAGGCGATGCTGCTGGTCAGCTGATTTTCTCGGGGAACTGCTGTTTCCCATGTCCCTTCATTCTGGCTCTGCTCCGTGTTCACATCGTGTCACTCCTCACCAGCGTTAAAGACGTAGATGTTAATTAAGTGCTGACCAAAATCTCTTTAGTCAATCCAACTATACAAGATTCACTGCAGTGATATCATTATGCGGTTTTTGCAGTAAATTCTAGTTGATATATCTAGCTCTGACTTCACATTTTTTAAATTATACTGTCATGAAATGTACACAAAAATTATATGAATTTGTCAGTTTTTGTAGAATTCATAAATGTTTTAAAACTATTAATGCAAAATTTAAAAAGTCTACGTTACAAAAACATGTATATATATTTCATACATTCCCAAAAAAAAATTATGTCCAATAATGGTTATTAGTATTCGAGAAAACAGAATACCGTACATGCAAATGCTTATTTGAAAGTTTCCTCCAACTAAAGAACTTAAACCACGCTTGTTTAGCGGACGCAAGACAGTGATTAAGAATGAGATATAGTACCGATACTTGCTGAGATATCAGTTTAAGTGAAATCGTAAGGTGTTAATTTTGGACAACTAACATTTTAAGTAAATTGTTGACTCCCACTTATCCACGCTTATCAAAAGGTTAATATTGCAGATGATCCATAAAGATACTTGGTTACAGTAAATTCCTTTTTTTTAAATAGTAATGTTTTAATTAGGTATTTTGTAATGATGTATGCAACTTCTTTATTGTTTATACACATGTTACATACACATACGCATAATAAATAATGGATATACATATTACAGCTTAGTCCCTACAAAATACTATTAGTTTAAACTGTCATTTAGAGAAATGCCTATATAATATATTCAGCAGTGGTGGTGAAGTCAGATGATGAATGTTGACACACTGTCTTTAATGTATACAATGCACCACAATGGGCAAAACCATCTAATGTTGCAATGGTGGCATCTGGTGTAGTGGGGGAATTGACAAATGGAAAAGATGGTGTCAATAATGACTGTAGTTGAGTCGGACAGGATGTGGGTGGCGATGTTAGGGAATTAGGCCAGCTAGCAAAGACAAGATGGATCGTGGGAATGGGTACACAGTGAAAGCTGTGGGGGGAAAACCCTCGGATGACGGTGATAATACTAGGGTTGACAGGCCGACGACCACGTGGCAGGCTACGTTATCAGTTGGTTCTAGCATCCTCCAAATATAACTTCTCCGAATTCCTGTCAGGGCCAGTCTCCATGCCACAAGACACTCTGACTTAAAACACATAAAGCGTCACTGGGGATGGGGTGAGTAACTACTAGTTCAATAAAAGATTGGGACCCGTTTATGTAATTTACTCACCATAAAGAAGCAATATTACTAGATTACACAGAAGGCCAATATCAGTGGAGTGGATCTGGAGTCTGAACCCCTCCAGTAGGTGATGTGAGAAAATAGTTCAAGGCTAACAGTCTAACTTTACGGTAGCAAACTAAGCCCCTGAAAGTGGTGGCCGGTAGGGGTTTAAGAACTGCGGGTCAGCAACAAAGAAAAAAAAAGTTTTGGTAAATGAAATATGTGAACTTTTGAAAAGAAAAAGGTTACAACAAACTGGTGAAGGACCTGGGGTGGACTGACATGTCCGTCTCCTCTGAGCGTCTTGCACCTACTCAACTCCACTGGCGGCCAACCAACGCGAAGCTAAGCCCACGAGAGGTTGTAGCTTCGTGTGGCACAAACTAGTCCGTACACCTCAACACTAATATGGCATATCAGCATTGGAAAAATAATGAAAACATATGCAAAACCTAATTAGGTACTCTTCAGAAACATCTTATATGGGAAAACTATTCCCATAATATGTCATTATCCGGTGGAAGGATACGTACATAAGATAGCTGACTCTACATGGAAATAATTAGGCAATGGTGATTGAAAATAAAAGGAAATTATTAAATAGATATTTAAACATGAAAACATTTAAACACTTTAAAAAACGTTGAAATTATAGAGTGAATTTTAGAAAACATATTTTTCAAGCATTATTCTTGGTTTACAATTGCACAATGAGTGTAGACTGCAGTAAATGATTACAATGCAGCAGATGAACTAGGGAAAGGGTTATCTAGGCACACATCATCTTGTGTTTTAAGAAAGAATGTTATGTAGTTGAAAGCAGCCGTAAATTGTTTGTACTTCTTGAATTTTGGGTTATTAACTGACTGGGCTTTTTATATACGATATAACGAGAGTTAAAATTAGAATAGTACAACTTTTTATTTTTTAAAGTTGCGAGAATGAATGCTGGATCTGTAGGGGCTACTACAAAGGTGCGAATGAAGGAACCATTTGTGCGGTAAACTATCGTGAGCACTGTCATATCTGTGCATTTCTGTAATGTTGAAGCTCCAGTAAGAGATGCCCTTTTCAGGGCCGGATTACCACTAGGCCCATTCTGCCCCGGCCTAGGGCGCAGCTTTCACAGGGGCGGACTTTTAGCGAGGAGTCACTGGTTTTAAAAAAGTGCTGATTAGGTGACTAGTAAAAATATTCTCACGTTGTGGACTATTACTCTCTCTCTCTATTAATAGTATCTTATCTTTGATTTACAGTATTTTTCAAATAACTGCATTAGAGTTAAACTAAATAATTACTTTATCATTAGTATTATTGTTAATATACATAGCGAGAAGACAGAACATAGTGACTTTAAATAATCTGGTGTTGGAAATGGGAAAAGGATGTGACTCATGGGCCTAGGGTGCCTAGATGCATAAATCCGGCCCTGGTCATTTGGTATGTCCATAAGAAGTGTTGATTGATTGAGATCATAGATGGGTTGTGTACATTCGTGTTGCAACGTTCTGGCTTTACAACACAAGGTAAAATTTATGTGCATTTGTGATTGTTAAAATGAACATTACAAACTAAAATGATATTAACAAAACGCAAAGGAATGTTCCGAATAATTTACAAAAGATGTATTTATACACCAACCAGTGCTGAGTAAGGACAGTTTCATGTTTGCTTTCAAATCAATCTGTTGTTATTTTAATTGACTCAATATTTGGAGTAGTTTTATCATTGCATAACTAAATGTGTACTGAATTGTAGTTTGTTAACACTTTTAATAGCAGTTAGGTATAAATTTGTTGTTATACAATGTTACTAGAAAATTTTTTGTTGTATAATCAGTGTTTATTGACTGTTTATTTAGCTATAAATCATGAAAAATTACCAGCAGACTACATACTGTGATATAGAAATTTTTTACTTCTTTTGAGCCATATCTAAATGTAAGATAAAGCAATTTTAACATGTTTTTATTAACTTGAATTGTTGTTTGTTTGGTACATATTGTTACTAAAACAAAGTGCTGCAGTTATAGACACTTAAAACTTTAGCTTGTTTTCATACACACAAGACTGAAAATGGGAAAATGAGAAGGCGTAAAAAATAGTAATAAATATTAAATACATTTTTTGTAATGTAACATATTTTTAAACTGACTAAAAGTGTAATACAATTTCTTCTATGAAAAAACTTATAAGATTCAAAATGGAAATGAAAAAAAAATGCGGCTCTCGTGCAATAATAGTTCACCAAGTTGCTTACAGTTATTTTTATTGCACTGCAAATGATATGAGTGTAAGTTTTCTCAACGACTGCTATTCTCCAGTCTCTTAGATATCATCTATCGCATGTGCTCCACGTTTTTCGTTTTGATTCTTATAAGTATTTTATAGGAGAAATTATTTACTATTTTTTGTCAGTTTTAAATGTGTGTTAAATTAAAATGTTTATTTTATTTAATTATTATTTGCCAGGCACATTTTCAGATGCTCTAGCCATACATTTACATGCACAACATGATTTAATTGTGCAAAATAATCCCTAAAACCCATAAGTTGTCCACTACAAAATACCATTCGCATGTACAGAATGTTTTGCTAATCAGAGTGGACGTGGCCCAAAACGTGTTGCGGCTTCAATTTGCGCGCTACACAGCGACTCCTTAACTTCTTACCTCCGTTCACTAAATCAAAGAACCGTAACTCCACTGGAGTTTAGGTAATTTCAACCATTACAGGGAGATAAGATTTTTTATTTTAATGACGGAACACAACTCTGTGAACTTAAGGCAAATTATAAATTAGTTTTTGGCATTTCCCGAGGACTTAAGGCTAACTTTACTGTTGAATATGATGTAGAACTACCCAATAAGAATTTAACCTTGACTCATGGAATTAAGGTCATCTGTATTATGACAGCAGTATAGCAATTGTAGGTTATTCCAGAAAAATGCCAGTGCAATTTTGATATTTTTTGGTATTAAGTAGGGCCTACCTATAGTTTTGTTTAGTTGCAAGTTTTACCTAGTTCAGAAAACTGTAAATGATGCAAAATAAAACAGGTTTACAAAAAGTCTTAACAATTTAACTGTGCAAAATCAGATTTCTTAAAATACAACTAGGTAGAAGTAGTTGTATTCCGTAAAAATGGAAATTTTTTAAAAGAAGCTTGAGTACAGCCACTAGTTTTATTATTCCTGCAATATTTTCAACTTTAGCATGGATATAGTTAATTTGTCATTTATTTAGGTTGTATTGGAATAAGATACCTATTTAAACCTTTAACCCAATAAAGTTTGAAAGTTGAGGCTACGCACACTGCAATTGAAATATTAGATAATTTACCAGGTTAACGATGTAGGCCTAATTGTTATGTGGTCTTTACGTTAACACCTCAAAAAAATGTGAAATTCTTCGCAAAATAAAGCAAACCGTCTGAGCTATTGGGCCAAACATTTTGAATGACATAGTTCGGGCACCCCAAGATATCTACCACTTTTACTATTTTCCTTCTCTTTTATTGCGATTTTTCATTTTAAATGTTCATCTGGCCGGTAGTGGTTTTTGGTAGGCTGTTGGGACATAGAGTGAGTGCACTGCGATATTTCTCACAGAGAACATGCTCTTTCTGCTCTTGCATTTGATGAAGAGCAGAAAGCGTAATACGATAGAGGATAGTAAAATGGCACAAAATTGAAATTTTTGTTTACAAGTGTGTTTGAATATTATTGTTTGGTCGAGTAGAATTTTAAAAGTATGTTTGGTTATTGTATGTGAAATGTAGGAAACATAGTAGTAAATACTGATATTAATACAGTATGTAGGTATTTATTGTAGACTGTAAGAAACAAAAATCCAGTGTTGATTTTGGAAACTAAGCACTTTTTATGAAAGCTGTGTTAACCCCACGGTCATAGAAGAACAATACTGGACACTCGCCTATCTAACAATGTATTTTGCTTGACCTCCTTGTTGTTTGGTTGTAGTTCGTCAAGTTACCGAGAATGTCGTACTTTTTGGCGCTGTTTTCCGGGCGGTTGGACTCAAATTTCCATTGTTAAATTTATAAAGTAAATAAAGATTGCTGGAGCCTTTTCTTAAATTTGTGAACGAAGGAAGTATTTCACAAATCAATAAAAAATATGTTTTTGATGATTTGTTTATCTTAGTGGGGAGGAAGTGGGCGGAGTTTGAGCCGACCGCCCTAACAGCAGCGCCAAAAACCTATAATATTCTCAGTAACTTGTTGAACTGCAGCCAAACAACAAGGAGGTCAAGTTTCCAGGCGAGTGTCCAGACCCGTTCTTCTACGACCGTTTTTAACCCTAAGCAGAGATTTTATGTACTAGACTTATATAATCTCAAACCTCGAAAATAGACAAGTTTACAAGTTTTGTTAATCAGTCGGTTGGTGAGACTTTGTAAAATCAAATCATTCCTGCAATACTAGAATATGATGATGCATTCTCCTTCTTTCTGTCATAAAGGAAATTTGTTTTTTATATAATCAATGATCACTCTTAAAAAGCACAATTTTTTTTAAAAGACTCTACATTCAAATAACTTCCGCAGGGAGAGGAAAATATATTTTTTTAATGTGTCTAAAAATAATACATTATAACAGACACGTCCACCCCAATTAATAAATTTAGAGGTAACAACTTGATTCTGAAGAAAACTGTTTATTCATTTATTAACTTATTTAATCATGAAAAGTTTAATTTTTGTTGAAAACAGTTTGCAGATGAAATTCTTCAACACCTCAAACTTCCATACTCAAGAAAATTTCTTCTCTCAAGGTAACAACCAGATGATTGACAAAAAATACTCCGTATATTTTGGCGTTTGAGTGGAGCAAGAAATGGCATGGCCATTTCTGCTCTTTTCTGCTAATTTCCTCACCTCTCAATAGCAGAAATTTCAGGTATCAAAGGGGAAAAGGGCCTGGATTAAATCTTTAAGGAAGTCGGTGGGGAAGTGAAGGAGAAGGCTTCATAGGACAATGGCTAGGCAATTATTGAAGTATGCTGCTTCAGTCTAGTACTCATACATGGAAGAGGAGGTGAGGGTATGGGAAAAGGTGCAAAGAACGTTAGCAATGTGGTGAGAATGAGGATGAAAAGGAATTCAGACCATTTATACTGTTAAAGGAGTTGGATTGGAGGGTGGGCAAGGTTAAACGAGTCCTTAACTAGGTTGTTGTACAGGGATAGATACGAGTAGCAGAAAGCTTCATGGGGTTTGAAGGACAGAGTATGAGACAGAATGGTCTGGGAGCGTAAAGATTTTAGGGAAAATTGGTGACAATGATGAGGGTGGGGTAGTACAGGGAATGTCTGGAACGTGAGGTGGAATAAGTATTCCAAGAGGTGCTTGCCACTCGATGAATGCCCTGTTGTAAGCCTGTATCTATAATATTTTATTTTATACAGTTGACCACAGTAGGCTTACTATTGTATTATAAACAAAACAGTCAAAATAGTCCGTCCTTGTTCTCTACATCCTGAACACAGGCTTTAAATAAAGGCCTTGTAAACCTTTGAACACTTTTGAAATACGCAGAGAACTAATGAATTTTCGATCTACGAGTACTGAAGATTTGAAAAGCATGTTTACCAATCGAACGTACCAGTCTCGTACATAGACGCGGAATTTACTAATGTATGGTTCATCTATTATGCACGATGCCTGAAAATAAAACTTATTTATCCCTATATATTGTCAGCGTTACTCAGTACACCAATTTCTAGTTTACGAATATTTCCGTACATATTTCTACACTACACTACGAAAAGATGGTATTGTTAGCACAGATATAGAACAATTTCAACTCATTCTGTATTTTACTGTTGAGTTTTACGTCCCAAAATATTTCGCTGCAATAGACGGCTTGGTCCGGAGCATTCGCACATTGAATCATGGGTAGAAATAACTGTCAAAGTACAAACAATTGCGACAGACTGTTGCGTTTGAATGGGCGGACGATTTATTTTCTTCAAATAGTTAAAATCATGTATTCGTTGGTGTTTGATAAGTCTCAGACCAAATTATGTTCCTGGAGCCTCATTTGTCTGTATAAATGTAGACAATCAGTTAGTTGGAGAGTTGAGTACTGTGGCTCTCTATGGAAGGGTAGCAAAACCGAATTTATAAAAAGGACAAATAAAAAAAGTACGTGTGCATGTATGTGGTATTAAAGCAATACCTACCGTACCCATTTCATATAGGCAAATCTGCTGTGGAATATTAGGGCCTGCTGAAATTGTGGACAATAGTCAGATTATTTAAAATGTTGGAACATTCAGTAGTTGTGAGTGGTCAATGTTATAATTTGTCAGGTTTTGTAAGCCTAAGTAGTTATTAATTTCCTTTTTTTATCTTGCAGACTATTTGGGTGTATCTTTTTTTTCACATAGTTAATCAAAATTAATAATGCCCTACTTTATACCTTCCAAGTCGAAATTTAGAATTATGAGTGCACTTTTCTGATTGTCTTCTGAGAAAGTCGAAAGGGTTGAAGTTAGTTGACTTTATTTCAGTGTTCACAGACACTTTCCTGAAAGGGAAAGGTCAAAAAGTGAATGCTTTTGTGATATAGGCCTAGACTGTAATTACTTAGCCTAGGCCCAAACATTTTAGCAGCCTCATATCACTTAATAGTACCTATATTGTTATCAAATGAATACTCTCAAACTGTGCACCTCAGTGAAAAATATTACAAATTGAATGTTAATGCCATTGATAGTAAATGTGGTTCTGTAGGCCTATTGTGCTAAAACTATTTTTTTTTTTTGCGTTGCTACTGAAGGTAGTAATTTTTATCTCGGGTCCTAAAGTAGTTGAACACACTATATCAGGTGAAAGTAGTCTTTACGAAAAGTTACCCCAGAATTCAAATTTTTGGTACACAAAACACATGTGGTAGTTAGGTGCAGAGGAGGGCTGCGAGATGGGTGAAGGATAGGCCTAAGTGGAAAAGGCAACCTGGGCAGGAGGGTGAGAAGGAAAGTAATTATAGAACATCAGTGATAAAGGAAATTTGATGGAGATCGTTGAGTGATAGGAAAGACTGGTTAGATTGTACAGGGTACGTAGTAAACTGTGAAGGTGGATGGGAAAGTCAGGTTGCTTACTAACGGATTTGGAAACAAGTTGAAAGGGACAAAGGTCTGAACTTGCCACCGAACAGTAGGCAAGTTGCGAGTGCTACATATTATTATTGTAGACCTACTTTATGCTTATTAGGTATTTGTTGGTGACTGGTTATAGGTGCTACTTCGGTTTCATGTTAACTAATAGTATTGTGCAGACATAACATAATGTTGTGTAAAAAAAAAACAGCATTTAGCTGCAAAACACTAAACCATAGTCCTGCCCAATATCGACTAATCAAAGGCTAACGAGTTTGTTTTACTCAAACAATCAACATTTATGCCTATATAATATTGTAGTGCAATTTACATAGTGCGCCTTCATAGGGATTACATCAAGCTCATGTTCGTATAATTTGATCTAGCCCCCAAATGTATGGACATACGTCGTCTGGGGCTGTGATCTAAAGGCCCTGCTACACAGAGACGGTGAGATTGTCGCTGTCGTGTTGGCGTCGTTCATTTCCTTGCTGCGTGCTACAATGAGAGTCGTTGCTTTGCTGGTGAGTTTAGTTCCCGCAATACATATAAGATGGCAGCTCAATCGCCAGTTGTGGTTTTCTTTTTATATTTGAAAAATTTTGTTGCAAATGGTGCAGTAAATACTTTAAAATAAGTTCAATACAAATCGTAGTGGACGCGAATAGAAACTTTTCACTTTAAATTGGCTCGTAATTTTCGCGGCGCATATATATGGCTAATGAAAAAACTGTAGTGGCCATCTGATGATCGCGAGTCGGTGGGTTGTCGGTGAAAGATAAAAGTTGGCCATCTCCACCGTCCCCGACAACGACTCTGACGTCATGGTCACATTCTCCAATCAGATGGCAGAATGGCAACGACTGGGCACCGACCGACGACTCACCGTCTCTATGTAGCAGGGCCTTAATCCTCAGCTCTAATTTATGAATAGCAACCACGAGTGACTATAGACTCTTGCAGGGATATTCTGAGTAAAAATTAATTATATCCTTCGTGTATTTCTATTAGCGAGACCTAAAATCGCTATTGCAAGTACTGTTAATGCATTTTTGTACTATTTATAACAACATTAACTAGTCCAAGTAACACTATTCATATGGAGTTTTTTGACGAACGTTTGTACAGAAACAACTGAACTGATCCTCGGCGCGATGCTCATCTTGTGACCACGGTCTATGAAGGTAAAGGTCTTGACACTGAGGAATAAAATGTGACTCCTTCTTGTCGCCGAGCGCTAGTAGTAATTTAGTGGATGATTTGTCATGTTTTTGTATTTGGCTTACCTTAAAATGTGAAGTTGTTACCGGAATAGACGGCTTGGCCCGGAGCATTCGCACATTGAATCATGGGTAGAATCAGCTGTCAAAGTACAAACAATCGCGACAGACTGCTGCGTTTGAATGGGCGGACGATTTATTTTCTTTAATTAGTCAGAAAATAACTTATATAAATCATGGATTCGGCGGTGTTTGATAAGTCTCAGACCAAATAATGTTCCTGGAGCCTCGTTTGTCTGTATAATTGTAGACGATCAGTTAGTTGGAGAGTTGAAACGATGGCTCGTGTACTGTGGCTTGCTATGGAAGGGTAGCAAAACCGAATTTATAAAAAGGACAAATAAAAAAGTACTTGAGCATTTATGTGATATTAAAACAATACCTACAGTACCTAAATAATCTAGGCAAAGCTGCTGTGGAATATTAGGGCCTGCTTAAATCGTGGACAATAGTCAGAATATTTAAAATGTTGGAACTTTCAGTGGTTGTGAGTGATCAATGTCATAATTTGTCAGGTTTTGTAGGGCTAAGTAGTTATTTATTTCATTTCCTTCATCTTGCAGACTATTTTTTTTTGTGTTGCTACTGAAAGTAGTAATTTTTAATCTCAGGTTTGCACAAAAGGTTTTGTCCATACAATTTTAGATGAGCATGGCTTAAAGTAGTTGAACACTATAGCATGTGAAAGTAGTATTTACGAAAAGTTACCCCAGAATTCAAATTTTTGGTACACACACACACACACACACATGTGGTAGTTAGGTGCAGGAGGGTTGCGAGATGGGTGAAAGGTAGACCTAAGTGGAAAAGGCAGCCTGGGCAGGAAGGTGAGGAGGAAAGTAATTATAGAACATCAATGATGAAGGAAATGGAATGGAGATCGTTGAGTGACAGGATGAGAGTGGAAATACTGGTTAGGTTGTACAGGGCAGTAAACTGTGAGGGTGGATAGGGAAGTCTAAGTTCCTAACTAACGGAGAGTTCAAGGGGAGAAGAAACAATAGTGAAAATTCAGAGTGTGTGGGGTAGACAGTTAGGTCGGTGAGAGAGCTGAAAGTTTTGTGGGAGGATTTGATGGCAGAGAGGGGAGTTGGGAGGTTCGGAAAGGGTTGGAAAGAAGTTTAAAGGGACAAAGGTCTGAACTTGCCACCGAACAGTAGCAAATTGCGAGTGCTACATTTAATTGTTATATGCCTACTTTATGCTTATTAGGTACTGGTTATAGGTGCTACTTCGGTTTCATATGAACTAATAGTATCGTGCAGACATAACATATAATTTTATTAAAAAAACAGCATTTAGCTGCAAACACTACCCCATAGTCCCGCCCAATATCAATTAATCAAAGGCTAACAACGAGTTTGCTGTACTCCTCAAACAATCGACATTTAGGCCTATATAATATAGTCTGTAATATTAAAGTGCAATTTACGTAGTGCGCCTTAATAAGGATTACATCAAGCTCTATTTGTCTAATGTGATCTAGCCCTCAAATGTATGGACATCGTCGTCTGGGGCTGTGATCTAGTTATCGGCTCAAATTTATGAATAGCGACCACGAGTGACTAGACTCTTTACCGGGATATTCGGAGTAAAACGAAATAATATCCTTCATATATTTCTATTAGCGATATATAAAATCGCTATTGCAAGTACCGGACATGCATTTTTGTACTCTTTATACAATGTTAACCAGTCTAAGTAACACTATTCATATGTCAATTTGACGAACGTTTGTACAGAAACAGCTGTTGCTCGGCGCGATGCTCATCTTCTGACGTTACCGGCCAAGCCGTCTATTGCGAGTATTATTATATCGAGAAAAAAAATGGGAACGTAATTTTTTATTGGAACATATTTTTATAACAATAAAATTTAATTTTTCAATATTTTACATGTAGATGCACATTGCAACGTTTCTCAAATTTTGTAGGGCA
>PNEQ01076768.1:0-22466 GCA_003012365.1 Medauroidea extradentata | reverse complement strand
TAGGCTTAGTGAAATCAGCCCTCGCCTTTTTGAGGAGTGAGCAAGGATTAGCGGGCCGCCTGGCCGGCGCATGGGAGAAGCTGGGTGGGGGAGGACAAAGACAGCAAGTTCCAAGAAAACGGTGAAGGACATGGAGTGTACGAACCTTTAACTTCCTGGTGCTTCGGCGCGAATTTAGTTTTATATTAATTTTAATCATGCCTATATCAATTAAATTTTACTACAGTTTTGTATTTTTCTGGTTGCTTAGCGATAGCAACGAAACTTGCGGCAGAAACTATCACTGAGCCAAACTCTCCCCTAAGAAACACACTTTCTTTCCAACCTGTGGTAAAATTAATCTTAGCGCCGCCTACCATTCTCTTCAAATGTGTTGCAATTTGCAGGAATGTGCTGTACATACTTTTTTCACAAAATGGTCTTACATGTGCCGATTCTGCCAAAGTGTGAAAATAATATTCACTTCGGGTAAGTTTAGAATGTCATTGTTACGGCACAATTCTCATTAAAAAAACTGTTACGAAGCCCTCCAACTCCAGCATAGCTAAAAACTGCTTTTTGAAACTGGCATACTTCAAAATGTACTAACCGGATGTATGTGAAACCCAGAAATGTGCACTCAATTTTGCTACAGACTTTTCACCAATAAATTTATACTGTTTCTGTTGCCACCTTTGGGAAGAAATTACGCAGTTCTCTCCCAGTGGTTACTAACGAGATGTCAACAAGGTAGTGAAGGTTTAACAATTTGGTATTTCTTACGGGTTTTCCCTTCCAAGCTTGCAGCCACAGAGTTGAAATGAGGGACTGATGTTATAATTACATTGAAACCCTCTTAAGAAGTTTCCCTTTTAAGAAGTTTCCTGCTGAATAAGACAAATAGTTTTGCACCTTGTCTATATGAACATGTATAATTTATCCCTTTTAAGAAGTTTTCCTGTTTAGTAAGCCTTATTTCTTCCTGTCCCATCACAAACGTCTTAACAGAGTTTTATTGTATTAGGGATGGTGCTAAAAAGCCGCCCGGCTAACAACATACTGACATGAGCAGGATGGCGACAGGGCGGGAAAACCGGGAATAGTCAGGGAAACTTCCAGCGCAATCTCCTTTTCCGTATATCGAAAAACAATAGTTAAAATCAGTTAAAATGAGGCCTACATGATTGGAGTAGCGCGGACTGGCCAGCATGAAGACGCGTGTGGTGCCTTTTACCAGACAACTGGGTGCCATCTTCTGAAAGAAGAAAGCCACTAACAGCCAACAGGTTGGGCCTGCTGCGTCACTTACGCCACTTTTATCCGTATTCTATTCAGAGTTGCTTACTGCACACCCCGCCCCTCCCCGACGCTTCCTGCTGATGTGGAAGGCTGGTAGCGTTTTTAGGTGCACTTCACTCCTTTAGTCCCGATGTGCGAAAATACGGTTGGCTTTTTAAATGATAACGCAGTCTTTTGTAACATGAGAAAGCTAAGTTTCATCTTGCCATATTTTCTTTCTTGTTTTCATCAACTGTAATTTGTAACACACAGTCGCCTATTGGAAAGGAGGGACAATAGAAAGGGCGGTCGGAATTCAATTTTTAGAGCAACTTTCTTGCTTGTGAATAGGAGGGTGAGGTGATTGGACTAACAAAAGACGCACTACTGTTCCATTACCCACGTTGTTAAGTATTTAAAGCAACAATAACAGTTTTTAGTAAGAGTACAGTTTATTTATCCATTCCAACATAAATATTGCTAAAATAAAACCTATCGTTAAGAAATCATAACACGTAACGTATAAAAACACTACACAAGAAGTTTATGAACTTACTCGAGTTATGCTGGGTAGTGTAAAACTTCAACTCCAGGCGTTCAAAAAATGATCCAAATGAAGTTTGCTTTTGATGCGTTGCCATGATCAGACAAATTTAACGTGTTCTACAAACGACTCTAGCAGGTTAAGTTACGTAAACATAACTTTTTAGCTTCTTGCAGCATAACATACACAATAAAACAAAATGATAGTGAAACTGATTCAGCAATGCCATTCATTATCATAATAAAACCAAAATGCACGCAAGCGATGCTGTGCACTCAGTCCACAGGCCACATTCGCTTTCGTGCTGTACCAAGATGGCGTCCATAACGATCGAGGTTGAGCAAGTCACAGCAGCGTTGCCAGATGCTACTGCATTTCCACCGTTGCCATATCTCACGTTCACTGCCTTGCTAATCCGATGAATGATGATTATCACGTGCGCTTGTATTTATTATGCTTACTTATAATTTAAAAAAAATTATTTTGTGCGGTATGTTGATGATTGTTGCTTGTGAATCTCTCGTATCTACGAAAGTGCTCATGACGATACCACTCGTAAATACTGTACCGAACATTTATGTAATTAACTGCATACACAAACTGACGGTGCATTATAAAAAACTTATAATTACGAACGTCTCGTAACATCCTGTACTCGTAGTAGCGGGCTTTCACTGTAGTATGTAATCATGAAATGTGTTTTTTATGGAATAAGAATTTTTCCCACACATAATTTTATTGTGTACTACATGACATTGTAAATTTAAATGTCCCATTGTTACAAATGATAAATTTGGTATTATTATAAATCTTTTGTATTAATTTAAATTAACTACTTTAGTTGCAACTGTCAGTTGTTATTTTGATTTATATATTTTAGTTCAGCGTGCAGGATTACAGTATGCAAAATAAATTGTTTATATGTATTGTGTAAACTACTGAATCTGTGTTTCGTGATGTAAGAATTTTTTCACAAATATTTTTTTCGTGTAGCACATAAAGATAGTACATTTAATTTGTTTAATTTGAGAAACCATAAGTTTGGTATTAACTATAAATTTCTTGCCATCAGTTTGTACGTAAGGATTGTAACTTTCGGTTCTAATTTTTATTTTACTTTGTATAAGCATACTTAATAAAACTTAGAGCATACAAAATATATTAGTGTTTTTACTACATAATCAGTGTTTTCTGAGGCATGAATTTTTCATGCAAGTATTACAAATCGAAGAAGTTTTTTGGGCATACATAATTGCAGCAAATGGTTTGTCACACTAAACCAGGTAATACATGCGACAAACCAGGATGCTTTTGGTTGTTTACTTTCCTGTTTGTCTGCGTGTATTGTCTGGTTTCCTTTGACACACAATGTGCTGCAATGGCGTACCGTATATCCATAACACGTATTTGAATTTTAACTTGCCCCATTGCAAAAATTGTTTAAAAACAACATGAATGTTATACTTGTAGTGTATTAAACTTGTACTATGTGCAAAGTGCATTGAAATAGACAAAGAAAAAATGATTTCTTTTAAAAAACGTAGGAATTTGGATTAAAAAAAAGTTATTAGTTCAGAGAAAATGTTCAATTTGGCTGGGAAAAGTCAGGGAATTATATTCCCAACAGTTTGTAGCCACCCTGAGAAGAGACAGAAGTACAAGTACTCTCAGTTGATACTTGTAAATAGATACATTCATAAAAGGACAATACAGTTTCTTTTGCTGATAATTGTCATTGTGTCAAACAGTGTATCACTGTCTGTAATGACTTAGCTGTCTACAAGATGTAAAGCCCACTTACTGTACATTCTTAATTATGAGAAAGATGTTCTGTGTTAAAAGTAGCTACGGTAGTTACGTATTACGTGGTAGGTAGGCAATTGCAACCAGTGGCTACCCACTCTCAGTGTGCAGCAATGCACATGTCCTTGTTATGCATGTCTGGGTGTATGGGGCTCGGCCCTCTAGGTCCCAACTCTACTCTGGCCCTTCAACTGCTTATTTGGTAAGGTACTGCCCCTGGCCACAAAAACTACTATTTTTTGTTTATTATTTTTTAAATAACTTTCTTCAAAACGGTTTGCTTTACCATGTACAGCAAACAGTATATTAAAAATTTTGCTTTAAGATAACTTTTCTTTTAAATACTGACACCAAGGAAACTGAATGTTTACACTTTGTAATAATATTTCAATTTATGGGTATTTTTATAACTGCACAAAAAACTACTCCTCCTCGTGTGCAATGGTAAAATAAGGTATCACCGTACCAAATTTTTCTTACCAGTTGACATGATGTTCGACTGTAGTACAGTACGTACAGTATTTATGAATATTATTTTGATTGAACATGAAAATTAATGGTACATGCGTAAGTTTCACTGTCACTCCTGGGCAAAGAAGACAACTTTCTCTTAAATGAAAACTTTGTGTTTGAGGTATATATTTATTAATGATGTCTCGTAATTACAGCAGTAAAACAACTACTTAAATTAACATGCCTCAAAATATTTTTTATAGTTAGTAGTTGAACTTTCAGTGCAGTATTTTATTTCAATTGCAAATGTCAGTTGACTACTAGAAACTGTAGTGTGAGAAAGACAGTTGCAGCATGGGTTTGATTGTTTTCAGTGTGTGAAGTCGGCAGCAGAGAAATCCGTCCACTATGGAGACGAGACGGGCATCGACGACAGCAACGTTGTTACGTACTTGAACGACGCAGACGACAGCGACTGAGTGCTAGCGTCTTTGTTTTTTGTTACATTAGACTTGTAGATGTTGGTGTAGCTAATCCTTGTTGTTCATGTTGACTTTATATCGCGGGTTACAGCTACCAGTCGTGGAGAAACACTTTCACCGTACTATATATAGTCTATTGTAGAGTTACCAAAGTAGGTATCGTGAAATGGTATGGAAGCAATGGAATTTCTTGTAGCATGGTTGGTAACTTAAGCCATAGTGCACTGCATTTATGTATATTGGTTTCTTTTTTAAAACTGAATGATGGCAGCTTGGATTATTGTGTTTTGTTGGTGATGTAAGCCAGAAAATTTGCCCCATTTTAACAGAATATTTGCATGACCTAAACATTTTCTGTTTTATTGAATTTTGTATGTTTCAACATTGCTGCTGGCCTGTGCTATCACAGTAACATATTTTTATACCAACACGTGAGTCGAGATAATTTGTTGTCTGCCACAACACTTGACTCACATTAGTGACATGTGCCTTTGTCATGTACTACAATCCTGCCCAACCTTCTCTTTAGCCTTTGAAACCTTGTGGTTGTGAATAAGCACGTTCATAAACAATGTAGCCAACCATACAACAAGAAATTGTACTGTACTGTGTGGTATTGTATTCTGTGGTAAACAGTTCTTCACGATATCTGTTTCATTAGTTACTAATTAATATTTTGTAATCGTGAATAAACTACGTATAGAGGAATGGTATTTTCCTGTTTTAATTTGATATGTTGAGTATTTTTAATGTGTGGTGCTGAAATATGCTGGTCATTGTATTTGTATTACTGTTATGTTGTGATGTGTTCAGAATGTATGTGACAAATCATATGAGATAACGTAGAATATACCAAAGCTTATTTGAAATAATGTGTTCTGTGTAGTGAATGACAATGTCCTGACATCAGTTTGTGAAGGACAAATTAGAAAAGGAAACTCTCTTAATGTGTCAAGCTGCAACTGCCTGCTCGGTGTATGTTTACAAAAACATATATATGCATTCATTTCAGTTTCTAATGTTTACCTACACTGGGAGCGTGAAATAGTAAAATATATGTGTTCACAGTTAGTTTTAGCTGTTAAATTTTCTTTTGTCTCTGTTTAGAATTGTGTCATTTGCTGTCTTCGTGTCTTGCCCTTTGGTTTTTCGTTTCTTTTATTTTCATTTATTTTTTTTACTTTGACCTCAGTGGAGATTTTTATCAGCGAGTATTTACTTTGTGGTTTGCATCACATAGAATGTTAATTAATTTCATTATTATATCACTGATTGGTTTTATTGTAATACTGTTTTATTGCTTGACATTTTGTATATTCCTGACTGGTTTTTGCTACTGTATTATCTGATATACAGTACATCACTATATTCAAACTTTAGAAATCCATTGTATACTTTTATCTTAGCTGACGATGAAAATATAGTCACTGTTCAAAGTCACGTTGAGTCACGTCACATGTGGTAATACTGATTACAGTAAGTAATGGGCCTTGCCTATAGAGGTTGATGAGTTAATTGTTAATTTAGTGCCTGTCTTGATTGATCATTCTCTATTTTCCAAAAAAACATCATTGGATGTTTTAAGTTCATCAAACAATGTGAAGGCATTTGTAGAGGAATACTAGAATGAAACCAGCAATTTCCTGTGTTGACATCATCCGCTATTTAATCTCAAGTGATTTCAGAAAACCCTGGGAACCAAAATGTGGATAGTAGGACCCAGACTCAATCCTGCATTTTCAAGGCTGTATCGAACAATTTACTTCCGCTCCTCCTCTTTCTGCATGTTTCAATGTGACAATTTTTTGTTTGTTGTGAGAATCCTACTCGACTCAAAAAAATTGAAAATGTCTGTCTGTGGAGTGTAAGGGGCCGCGGTGTCCGAGTGGTCAGATCATTGGCCTCCCACCAAGGTGATTCGGGTTCGATTCCCAGTGGGGTGGGTCCCCAGATTTTCACATTTGAGAATCGTGCGGGACAATACCGTTTGTCAGTGGGTTTTCTTGGGGATCTCCCGTTTCTCCCACCTTTTCATTCCAGCACTGCTCCACACTCACTTCATGTCACCCCTCACCAGCGCTGAAGACCTCGATGTTAAGTGCTGACCAAATTTCTCACTCACTCTTTAGTGTGTATTTGTAAGCAGATTATCCATGACTTGGTTACATAAAGTATGTCGTTTATTTATTTATTTATTTTTTTTTTTCATACTTTGCTATAAAGGATTGATAGCAACATGTGATGGTGTAATGTTTGGAGTCATTTAGTACAATTATAGCCAGTTAATCTGAAGTAATTGAGACCTAGGCATATTCGGATAACCAGATTTAAGTTTTTACATTTGATTTTCGCATTAATGAAAATCTCCGTATACTGTATTGTCATAACAAGAAGAAATGTTAAGCTTGTGGTGTGATGTAGCAAGGTGATGTTTATTCATGTGTGGCAGACAGTTGCATCAGCAGATTTACCTACTTTACTGCTGCAAAAAAAATAACTGAAGAATATTAAGAGAAGGCCTAAAAAATAAACTTATTAAGTCCGTAGAAGATAATTTTGTACTCTAGCCAGCAATATTACAATATAAAAATTGAACTTATGTATGGAGTCATATTTATTGTTATACTGTATATTATTTATCATTAAACACTCTTTAGAATTATCCTGATATTTAGATAAGCAGTTCAAGACGCATCATTGTGGACAGTGTAGGTCCTTGGTCTGTCGTAGATTGAAGGGCTGGTGCATCTAAGAAGGGCTGAAACCCCCATGGGGGCTCATGAAGGTCCTGTTGTGTTTTGGCATTGTCATTTACTATAATTAATATTTTTAGTGATGGGACGGTTCCACGATTTGCCAGTTCTGATTCTCTGTTCTGATATCATTTTATCTAGTTTTGTTTTTAGTCTTCAGTATGTGTTGTAAAATATGTTTATAGAAGGTTTTACGTACTTTTAGATACACCTTTTGAGATTTGTGATCCACTGTAATTGCATATTTTGCATACAAATATCAACTTTGAAATGATTTCAAACTTCAGACACTGCTAATTTAGTAATATATTATCACAGCGTACAGTACAATTTTCGTACATGACACACTACGTACACAAAAGCAGTTATGCCATAAGACATTAATGTTAGATGTAATATTTCCAGTGTATATTTTCTAAGCCCTGTTATTGTCACATGAGGCCTATAGGTAAAAAGTTTAGAAAATCAAAGATGGCGTCAGAAGTTAAACTATTCTCAATGATTGGTTCATTTCACTGGTGAGAACACTATCTTCCTAAGATTTGGTTTTTCTAAATGTGCCTGCCCTTTTTGTTCATTTTCTTGTTGCTGAATGGCTGCAGTGATATTTTTATTCACTATAGTCCTTATAATAATTGTAAAACACATCAATGACAAGTAACGTATTTTACAGAAAATTAATACAAAAATGCCTTTGAGAGCAAAAGTAAGGAGGTTAAAAATCTTTCAAGCAATGTTTCTGTGGCTAAACAAATGTTTGAATGGCTGATTAAAGTTACTTAAATGTAAGTAACAATTATTTGAATTTTGTGTACTCGTGTAGATTTATATTTTGTGCCAATAGGTAAATACAACAGTTTAGTAAAATATGAATGTGGCGTTTGTTACGTATTCATAGTAACGGAAATTGAGATCCGAATGTTGAGGTTATAAACACAGTCGGTGCCGGTTTGGTTCTTGTAGGAACTGACAGAATCGAGGAACCGATCATTTCATCACTAATTTTAAAATTGTAACCAAAGAGTGTTGTATGCTCCATGTGTGCACGAACAGTCTGCGCACCAGCTTCGTGGCCGCAGGGTACAAGGTAAGGGGAAGGCAGGATACTATGTTACAGTGGGGACTGGGAAATGTGGCCAAACATGTGCTGTTTGAAGTAACACGTTCAGTCCCGATGGGCCTTGTGCATTGGCCCGACGAGTATAATGTCAGTCAGTACAGAATAAAAAAAGTTTATCTTAGTAGTCTTGGGTTGTTGCTGACATATCGCATCAATGCAGTATTCCTGCAAGGATTTCAAAGCTGGTGCCCAAATAGTTTTGTACATCTTGTCTTTCTTTATTGCATTTTCATGTACAATTATGTTGTAAAATGTCCGTGTAGTGTTATTATTGCTTGTCATCTCAGAGAGTTGTCTATTAACTGTGTGTGTTTGTCGTTATTGCATTTATTAAAAGTCACTCGGTTAACACAATAAAAGAAAAACTCTATGCTTGTTTTATAAATGACCAGATTAAAGTTTACACTTATTACGAAAGTCTTCCGTGTTTGTTCAGTCATTAACTTGATCAACTCTTGGCTAACCTGCTCGACACTATGTCAAGCTGGTGTTAAATGATACGTACATGCAGAATGGCAAAAAAAAAAAGGATGCTTTTAACTTAGCTAAAACAACAGTGGAGTGAAACTGTATACTGTATATAGTATTCATAATATTAAAGAAAGAAACACAATACAAATGTTGTGTAATTTGTTTGTTAAAAGTAAAAGTGAGGTACTGAATTGTGGGAAGTACTTTTTTGCAATGTTATTGTGAATACAGGTTTATTGTTACAGTATAGTCATGCAGTAATACTTAATGCTGTGTAATTTTACTCTGCAGTTTTTCTTTCCACACAAATGAACGTGAAATGAATTCTGTTATGTCTATCAGTAAAGAAGTCTACGAAAAATGTAGGCTTATTTTAATTTATTGTCATCGTAAAATTTTTAATTATGTTACAAGTTAGCGATTTCAGGTTATCAAATAAACCTCATCACTAGACGAAGCAGACTCAGTTAACTCTTATGAGGTTACTTTTTGTAAACACCTATCATGCAAGTTGTATTTCAAGGTGGTTCGGCAGAACTTTGACATGCTGATTTAGACTGTGAGATCCCAGCGATAGTTTTCAGTCCCTAATTTTGCGGTTCAGTACTTAAAACCCAGACTTCTGAGACCATAGAGTATGCCATAATCATTATTTTGAAAATGAATGTGTTCTTTTACTGTGGTTGCATCTGTGATCTTAAATATGCAGTTCTAAACTAATCACTATTTACCTATATTATTTTTAATCAGCACTGGAAGAGTGAAGACAGAAGTTAGGTAGCATTTACTTAAAATTATATTTTAATTTCAAAGGACCACTTTTAAAAAATCCTGCTTAAGCTTATGTTTGTGCTTAACGCTAATTTTAACCTTAATACCAGCTACATATACTGTAACTGCTCTTGGCAATGTTGTTATTGCAGAAGTTCTTTTCATAGTTTCTGTTAACTTAGCAGGATTTCCAGTTATTAATTAATTGTTTTAAACAATGTTCCAGTTATTAGGTGCCATGTTGTAAAATAAATTTAGATGCTCTTGAAAATTTGAAGTACTGTAGCATAAAAACTGAGAAACGTAATGGATAAGTGTCAGAAATTGATACTGTAATATTAATACATAGAAAGCATGGTATGCTTTTAGTTTTCAGCTGAAGATTTCATTCTGTAACTAAGGTGGTTACTTTCCTTTTTAATTTTTTTGTTTATGTCTGTCACTTCACAGATAATCAACAATTTTGTAACACTGATATTTATATGAAGTTACGATAGACAAAGAAATGTGTTTGGTAATTTTGTTAACTACGTACTTGAGCAAATTTACAGTTTATACCAGCAAATCACCATTTTAGAAATATTGTTTTCGTACAATATTATTTTTAAAACACATCTACTAACTTAACACCGCAAAATGTAGTTGTGAAATATGAAACAAAATTCAACAGTGGTTAGTCTTAACAACTATGTAGTTAAGAGCAATTTAGCAGCAAGTTATGAAAGCAAGCTTCTGTCTTAATAATTTGTTATGAAGAAATACAAACAATCTGAGATAGTAAGGATCTATCATTATAAACAATATTGACTGTTAAAGTAGAAGAAATAATTGCACTATGAACCAATAGCAAACAACTTGTACATTTCTGCATGAACATTGATAGTGTTTCCTTTTCAAGCCAACGGATAGCAACACTGTAAACTGTATAAATATGCAGTATCAGATTTTCTCTGCCAGCGTATCTAAGTGAAGAAAATTGTTCTTTTCATGACAAATAACTGGAATTTATTGCCGCAACCGACAATGAGTGACCTAAACAAAAACAGCAGTTGGCCAAATATGTAAAGCAAAGCAGAGAAAAGTTATGTTGCCAGGAAAGCAAAAGCATTAATTTATTCGACAGTTCCACGCCATGCTGCCAGCTTATATATCATATACTTGTCTTTGTTATTTGCATAGCTTGTGGTATTGGCCTGTATACCCTATTTGGTACTATTGATGATTATACACGTGTATACATTTAGTATGCTATAGATGCATAAGCAAAATAGTTTTCTGTAGAATCATAGAGATAGTTTTGGTTTTGGATTAAAAATTAATTATTTATATGTATATGCAATCTTTATTAGCATTTGCCATTGAAAGTGGTACCTTAGATTTTTTCTCTTGTTATTCTAGAGTAAGTGTGAATGCTTGTCAGATATAGTATTCACGAGTAAATTAATTTTTATTATTATTTTTTTTTTATTATTGAAAGAACCATGTTACAGTACTCATCTTTATGGGAATGCCCTTTCATCGACGCTGGATTTCAGCCTCCCATTTGTACAAAAGATTTTGCGCTATATTTCAAAATCTTCTAAGAAGCTTTTATTTTTGCAATGTTGCAGCATTTTATTTATGTTAGTAATACACGTTGAATATTTTTTCTATAAGTTGTCATTTGTTTTGTGCCGAGATGAGAACCAAATAAAAGTTGTTGAAGTTTGCTGTTGAACACATATTTAGGGGCAAGGTGTTATGATGTTTTCACGTTTAGGTTAATTTTTAAATGCAAATTTTGTATATACATAATCACATATCAATGTAAAATTAGTAGTCTTAGAGAGCTACATACAGTATATAATTCAGAATAGGATTACAAAGTACATACTAACAGAATGATGATGTTTACAAAGATAATCAGATTTGTATTAGTTTTCAAATAATTCTATTGTAAATTTTGAAGTTACATGATAATGTAAGTTTCTTTCACTCAGAGCCTTAAAATAAATTCGAGGAGTTATTTTTTAGTGTGAATAAACAAAGTTGTAATGACAAAAATAATATAGGCTCATTTTCTTTTATTACAGTAGAACCCTGTTATAACATTCCTGCATATAACATTGCTTTTCTTCTTTCCCTTTTTTTTCCAGCTTTGATTTCCTGCTTATAACAACATAAGTAATTTTCATTTTCTGCTTTTATCACTTTCTGCTCAGACAATAGCCACAACTGAGGCAAAATTTTTCTCAGCAGTGTTATTTTAGGTATAATAACTACGCTGTGGATTAAAAACAATTATAAAACACGATGTTATGGTTGGGCGAATGTTCAGTAAACATTACAGTGATATTAGTGACAGTGATTCTGAAGATGAAGATCATGAACCTATTGAAGACAAGTGGGAAAGTCTCTATTATACACAAAAAGTTCTATTAATCGTGTTTCTGATGGTACATTAACTGTAGCACATTTTAGTAAAGTCTTACACTGATGTGCTGTATGTAAGTTATAAAGTTTTAAGGTACCTCTGTGTAGTATTCATTTATTGATGTAAAAATATTGATTTCTGCTTATAATATTTTTCTGCATTTCCCACATGTCCCTTCATAATGTTATTACAGGGTTCTTCTGTACAAGGCTTCAGTTGATTTTTATTTTTTGAAGTATTTACTTGAATTTTGGTTTTTCATAGTTTTCTTACTTCACCATTTGATATATACCAGTAATCTTGCTCCTAGCAGTTGTACATATGTTACGTTTTTATAACTGTTAACTGTTATATGTTAGAGCTGTGGTGCTAGTGTATGTGATTTTTATCTATTTTGTATAGCTTAGTAATTTTTGACAGTTCTTTGGGTTCGTAAGTACTGTTTGCATTGTGTAATATCAGACGTGATACGAAGCAAAATTTACTGTATAGTGGAATCATCATTACAGATTTGTTTTGGAACCAAAAATGTTGACTTATGTTGTACTGTATTTTTGCGTGTATAGGCCACACATGTGTACAAGCAATACCACTGTTTTAAGCCTTCAGAACTGGGAAAACAAGAATCTCAAGTTCAAGCCAAGCTAGCTTTGTTGACGATTCTGTTGTGTCATGTAGTGTTTTTCCGTAAATTTTTGATAAACAATTTCAAATCCCACTCTACATGCGGAACTGAGCTGTTACCTATTAAATAAAGACCCCAATATTTTCTTACAAACATATAATTTTTCTGTGATTTATAGTCATTAGATTTTTATTTTAGGCAACCATATAAATTTTTTTTACAATGTACGGTATAAATACAGTATTCCATTTAACATGTAAAACACATTAAAAAAACTGTTATCTTTAGAACAGTCAGAATTTACATAAGTTATGTGAATCATTTTACATGAATGTATGTATTTGGTTGAATGAAGGAATGGTTCTTGTAAATAATGTTACGTGTTTATGTATATGTGTTGGGGGTTATTGTATCTTGTGTGGTTAGCTAGTCTAAACATAATTATTTATGGTTAAATATGTTGGGCTGTGTTCCTTCATGATGTATGCAACTATGTATTGTTTATATGTATGTGTTAATATTACTTGGTATGTAATCATTGATGTGCAAGCTGTAACAATCAATTATGCTGTGTGTGAATCTTTTGATTCATTATTTGTGCCTCTTGAAGCTGTGTTGCGTACTGCATTTAACTTATGTTTCCTATATTTATCAGCAGGGATGTGCGTTGTGTATTGCAGACTTAATAGTTTCCATTATACATGCTATTTAAATACAGTATTGCAGGATCAGGGTACGTTCAACCTCATCATTGTGTATTTGAACGTTATTGTCTCATTTAATTAAAAGTATGTGAGGTCCTAGTCTGGGCATCGTAGGTGTAATGGTTATGTATAATAAGACTGTTGCTTAAGTCAGTATTAATTTGGTATTTATACGTCAACAGTATAGTGAAGAAACCTTGAACACTTTTCTAATCAAGTCAAGTTAGGGTTGTGCGGATGTATGAAAAAATAAGTTTTTTAAATGAAAAATCTGATTTTAGTGAAACTGAACCAAAAATTTGAAGTGCGTAATATTTTTGTTGTAGCCTTATCAACAATGTAACAAGAGCTGGAGGGTACAACAATATCCTGTTTGTCATAATGTTAAAAAATGAAACTGTATGTATACAGTAGTAGTTTGAATGTAAAGTTTTAAAATTGTATCAGCTTGTTTTCTTCTAACTGTATGAGTATTAAATCCAAGCAATGATTAAGTAGTTGCGTTCAAAAGAGACTAAAGCTGTGTTCACAATTAAAAACCAATTACTAAATAGACAGAAAGTTGAGGTAATATCACCTGTGAGTACCTCGGTATTCTATCAATTTAATTGATTAACCTAGCTGCCAAAGCCTTCCTCATGTACATTGTTCGGAATTGAGAACATTATGAGTAAGCAGAGAACATGGACTGAATGCATAAGAAATTACCTGTATGTTTTCAAACCAGTTGATGCACAACTGACATTGTATTTCCTGTGCAAGCGCATAGGACAGTAGCCGATCACTGCAAAAGATAGTAAAAGAGAAAGTAAATTCAGTTTAAATAACTGTGATTTGATATTGTAAATGGTGTTTTAAATTTTGAATTTATTTGAGCTTTGTTTTCAATTACATAAATTATTTCTATATATAATTGCATCAAACAATTGTTCAGGTGGCCTTAGGAATACTCCATATAGCAAAAATAAAAAATTACAAAGATTTGTCCTAAACATTTCTCTGGATAAATGAAACATGTAAGATGTCAATGCTGATTCAGTTTTACGCAAGGTTACTGTTTGTGTGCAGAATCTGGTGTTACGTCGTATTACCTTTGGTTATGCTCCTTGATTGTGAACCTGTTTTGTTGTTAGTCATCTTTATGAATATTTGTTTAACCTGTAAATTTAAATTTTCATGAGGTGTTATTTTTATTTATTGTTTTATTTTTTAATCATTTTGCAATCATGAAATATTCACACAACCCTAAATCAAATAGACACGTGCATGCTTTTGGTAAGGGCAAAGAAGGAAGAGTAGAAATATTTTAAGTCCAACTTTTATTATTTGAAGGTACATACATACTACCATTAATTTTTGATGAACTTTACTTTCCAGACTGGAATGAACTCTTCCTAGCTATCCTGGACTTTCAACTAAAAGCCTATCTGTGTTACTGTTTTGTAAGTTTGTAAATGTCTTCTGATTTCAAAACATTTCGTTTAGCTGATTCCAAATAAAATACATTAATTGAAGTTATAGCTGTAATGTGATTTATAAGAACTTGATAAACGTGGTTTTACAGGCATATTTGTTTTTTGTTTCATATTATTTTCTTCCATAATCTGTACCTTGTAACAAAAAACAGTAAACACTCAATCTAACGACACCGCACTGTGCCAGATAATTATGTCGTTAGATCGCAGATGTCGTTAGTCCCGAGGTAATAAATTTTGACGCCCCCAACATAAAAAAATGTAGTGTTTTTTTCCTTAAAGTAATAAACACTTTTTCTTGAAATTATATTTTAGTATAACGAAAAGGTGTTTTCCAAACAAAATGGTGCTCCATAATTCCCCGTGTGCCGTGATGCTTGCGGCCGCGCCCGCGAGGCATGCTAGGTCTGGTTGTGTAGGATGGGGGAGGGGAGGGCAGGGGAGAGCGGCCGGCTGGCTTTGGCTTGTCTCCCTCAACTCGTGGTGCGCGCGTAATTCATCCTGCTTGCCTGGCGCAAAGCTCACTGACAACAGAATGACTCATACTACAACGATTTAAAACATTTCAGTAAAGCCATTGAGTATTTTTTTTTGTAATTACGCATGAACTGTTACAGCTTGTCGCCATTATACGATTTTAAGCAATACGAATAAAAATGCTTATAAAAGAAAAAAGTCTTTATTTTTTAAAAACCAGTACGCCTATTAGAAACGCGAATTTGGAGCCGCTTAGAAGGGCTAAAAACTGACTTTTCAAGGTGCTGTCACTAAAATAACGACTGAATTACTCATCGTTTTAAGTCTTAGGCCTATAGGAAAAATTGTAAAACTATGTACAACGCACCAGTTTAATGCTCTGCACTGTGAATAGAGGCAGAGTGGCTCTCGACACGCAGGTCACATAATTAAAAATCTTATCAGCTCACATGTAGCATACGTGACTATCGTAGGCCGTTTTTACGCTGCAGCCATTTGCCTCACATGGCAAGTGATCAATAACAGCGGAAGTTGTCAAGGTCAAGACGAGCTGAATGCGCGTAGCCTGATGTGAAGCAAGAGAAAAAAAGATGAGATAAAGCAGGAATGTTTTCTTTCTTTTTTTGTCTCGTTTACGGACTAAGTGCCAAACTGGTCCTTTTTTTTTTTTTTTTGCCGTGCTGTAATAAAAAAAAGAAAGAATTGTGTCGTCTCTTCATCCCCAACCCTTGGGCTCTCACCAGACACGGAAACAAAGACGATGGCTGGGAGAAAGTGAGAAAGAAAGGCAAACATGTGGCACTGCTTTGCGGCCAGACAGGCTGCTAGTTGTCACGTTACTATCACAGCCGGCGCCGGCAGTTGATGCGAGTGACCGCGCACACACGAGTTTAATCTGGTTTGTCGGCAGGGCATGGGGGGAGTGAATGGTTATTGACTGGCGTGGACAGTCAGGAGGGGTGTTATCTATTTTTGGTCGTGCGGCGCGTGGAAAAATGTGTGATAGGCGTGAAAGGTGGAGGGAGCGTGGAGAAGTGAGGAGGAGATAAGGTAGCGTTAGTCATCACGTCTTACATATGTCAGTGTTGCGCAGGCAGCCTAACTCACCAGGCGTGCGCGCTTTAACTACATTCCAGCCAAAGTTTCTAATGTTTTTTACAGTTTTTTTTTTGTTTCACAACTGCATATCACTAATTCATTATAACTGCAGTATGTTATTGTTTAATGTCCGCAAATGTATCTTTAAATATCGTTTTACTGTGATCTATTGCACTTTGCGTAGCTTTGATCAATTTTGAAAATGTTAATTTTTCCAGGGTTCCTGGAAATTATGTCGTTAGATCGCCGATGTCGTTAGATCGCCGATGTCGTTAGATCGCCGATGTCATTAGATCGGGGGTCTACTGTAATGTGTTTTTGCTATGGTGTTTTTTTTCTCCACAGTATGCATTTATGAGCACTCATTATTCGTGCTGATTTTTTTTTTAATTTCTTCTTAATTAAAAAAGTTTTGTAAAGTTTGTTTGAAAATTGTACTTCGATAGGAACTCGGCTAATAACCTTATCTCTCGTTACCCACATTGTATTAAAAATGTTATTGTGTAAGTATGAAGTGATTAAGCTAATTTAAATTTAAGATACAGAAATAATTAAATAATTATCTCTTGCCATATAATGAATACTAAATAACTACTGGTATTAATTTGGCCAATAATACGCACCTAATTGGAAAATGTAATGTTTCTTGTAAGAAAAATTGCGAGTAATTTGTCACAGTCTTTGTTTATTATACAAAAATGAAAAAATTTAAATAAAGATATGAGTCAGCCTCTTAAAGAGAATTTGTGTTTTTCACATCAGACAAGAATGGCTTTAAACATTTAGTTATTGATTTCATTTTCAGTAAAACCTGGAGGAATATTGTCAGTTTTAGTTTTGGAACGTACTTTAATCGAAGAAAATAATATTTTTTGAATAGTATGAAAATACCTGTGAGCAGCTAAGATTTTCATAAGTTTAGTGTTTTGTATTTTTGTCACAGTAGAACCTTGATTATTCGTGTTCAGTCTTGTACGTGTCCTTGAACATTTTCACTGTGTTGGCTGAGGCATGGATGAAGGAAAGAGGAATAGGAACCACCGTCCCTGCATTAAACTAGAGTTACATGTAACTGTCTGGGACTAGAACCGGGGTCCTCCGAAGAGTGAGGCGAGTGTTCTACTACAGCTCTTTACTACTCTGTCTCACTCTAAGGTATAGTAAAGTAGTGGGGACCTGAACTAGCTGAAAACTTGTACAGTAATGTACAGTAGGTTGTGAGAAACCATTGAGATGAGGTATTGCAGTAGCACTTACATCTAAGTGGAATACATAAGGCAGCCGCCTGCTGGCTCTTGAACTGCATGCAGCATGTTTGCAGTTATGTTTCTTCTCAGAGACATGTAAACATGCATCAACAGTTTTTATTTATGAAAAAAAACTAGTACTTGTGAAGTTAACTATTGAGACACCGTGCATATTGGAAGCATTTTATATAAAGTCTTCAATCTTGGCTAAAATCGGCTTTTCCAGGTGGTTGTTTCTCAAGGCATATGTAGCGGATTTGTTCGAAATTCCTGTCTATAATTGCATTGAACTTGGCTAGAAAGACTTATTCAATAAAATGAAAGGGCCATCACTTAAGATCCCACGGTAGAAATGCTACAGCAGGAACATTGTGTGTGTATTGTCTACTGTAGATGCGATATCACAATATATGTGCTAGCCGGTGTTGTTTCTAGCTCCTCATCAATTTTCGCCTCGTACACAAACACTCCCTTCACCAGGCGGCTACCTTAAGGCTCAGCACCAGTCTCCACATTGAATTTTATTATTTTTTGCATTTTTTCGAATTCAGAGAAGAAAAATGTTAAATCTACAATTATTCAGCAAGTAATATTTACTTTGCGCTACAATACAGGTATCACAGTTGAGCTGTTAAGGGCACCGCCTACCTGAACATGAGAGGCTCAAAAGCGACAGAGCTGTAAGGTCGACCTTGAAGCGCGCATCAAATACTGCCTTGCCTCAATGAGCCAAGTGCTGAACTAGCGTGCAAGGTTCCTGCTGAACGGTTTTTACTATGGGAAACTAAGCTATGACCATATAATTTTATTGATGGAAAGTCTGCTACTAAGTTCAGTGCAGGTCGCAATCTGAGTTTCACATACATCCGGTTAGTACATTTTGAAGCACGGTAGTCTGAAAATGCCATTTTTAGCCGGCTTAGAAACAGTGTTTTCAATGAGTGTGGCATTTTGAAAATAAGGTTCCCGCCTTGTCTGAAGTTTCTTTTATTTTCGTACATTGGCACAATGGGTACACGTAGAATATTTTTGTAGACAAAACCTGTTCACGAACATACTGCAACGTATTTGAAGCGTGGGGTAGGCGGCTGCCTTAACGCACGTTTATGCCACAATCAGTAAAGCAGCTTATGAATATAAAAAAATTGTTAGACTGATTCCAGTGTAATTATACATTAACACTTCATTATAACTGTATTATAGTGCAAAGTAAGTATAATTTGCTGTATAGTCATAGATTTTACATTTTTCTTCTCAGAATTAAAAAAAAATTGAAATAATCAAGTGTGGAGAGTGAACTAGAGACTTAAAGGCTGTACATATAAAAAAAAATTGTCAGACTACAATAAACTGGTGAGACCTCATTTATACAAACATTACTAAAACAAAGTTCTAATCAATGGAAAGTGGTTTTATTTTTCCTTGGAATGAGAAATTAAGTGTTAATTTTTATGCCCAATAGCATTTACTTTGTATGTATAAAATGATGCACTATCAAGTCTACTTGTAAAGAGAAATTATTTATTGTGGTGTTAAAAAATGTTGTGTTTGTTGGCTACATAAACTGCATCAAAATACATTTCAGACTTATTTACAGTTCATACAAATGCTTGTTAAGTGTTAAAACAAACTTCATTACAAGTTACAGGAATTTATGTCCCTTGAAGTTTGTATCAAAGAGGTTTTGACTGTGTAGTGTTTGTTCAAAATGTGGGAGCTGTTACTGTACGTTCTAGAATGTTCCATATTCAGTACACTCCAAACAGTAGGTATTATTCCAAATGCACTGTCACAAGCCAAAAATCACGGAGAGAATTGTGTATAGTTGTACAGTAGTACTGTATTCCGCAGATCGCCTTGAATACTGCAAAACTCAGAAATTAGATTTGGATAATCAATGTTCTACTAGCCTGTTTTTTCTGTCAAAAGTGACTGGTTCCTGTTTGCAAATATACTGAAGCTAGCGAATAGTGTTGCATTTTATTTTATAAGTATTATTATTATTATTTTTTTTGCAGTATTATAAGGTAATAATTTGTTTGTTCTATAGCATGTGGATGCTCCTATACTCTGTGTCATACAAGCAGGTCTGTAGCAATAATATATGACAATAGTCTTTGTACTCTTAGCAAAGGTTGTACAGTTCTGTGCTGTATTTGTTTTTGGTGATATGATGTACATTGGAATGTGCTGTAGTTAAACACTTCTGTTGTTTGGGAAAAAAATTTCTTCTCTATTATTTTACTGGTGATTTTCCCTTTGTATTTCTCATAGCTACTGTAGGTGTCAATATTCAGTACTGTGTAAGGAAACAATAACGAATGTGTTTCTGTAAGAAAATAGGTGACCTGAAGTTACACATAGTTAAACAATTACTGTAGCTAATGCTTTTCAAATATTTGTTGAGGTAACTAACAAAACTAGTTTGTCAATCAAATATCTAATATATATCCATGTACTGTAAGTTTTTGATACATGCACACATTATATAAAAGAAGTTAATGCATTACTTATTCCAATTTTTAATAATCACATTGAAACTTAATGTTGTTCCACATTTTCGAAACGTTGCAATAGTTTCCTATTTTCGTAAAACTTTTCATAGGGTTAAAACTTGTAAGGTATATATTAATTTAAGTTTTGTGGTGCTTTAAAAACATTTTTTTATTAAATGTAAAATGTAGAGAGTTAGAGTTAAAATAAATATAATATTTGTAGGGATGTGTGATGCGGAGAATGTAGACTGGAGACACTGTTCCCGCAATGCTACATGGGGGCTGAACTAGATTTTAAAAGAAAAAGTAACTGTGTGATGTTCTTGGTAAGAATATGGATATCAGATCAATTTATACTGTCACTAAGAATGACGGACTTGTTTACTATTTTTGTTCAAGTGAAAATGTGGTCTATAATTTTGTGTAAATTCAGTAATTTATGTCCTTGATCACATTGCGTAAACCTAAATGTTACTGCCATGCTTATACTGTATGCCTCTCTGGTGTGAAAGGACCTGTGGCGTAAGACTAACTCCCTGCAGCTGTAGTGAGCAGGCATAAGTATGTGGCCACTTCTCTCCACAACAACCTTGTCACTTGCTTACCGAGCTCAGGGCCAGGGTGGTCGAGAGGCACGACCTCTCCCCCTCCCACCAAGGTGATCCAGGTTCATTTCCCGGTGGGCTCGATCCCCAGATTTTTGCATGTGGGAATCGTGCCGGACGATGCAGTTGGTTGTCAGGTTTTCTCAGGGATCTCCGGTTCCCCCCCCCCCTGCCCTTTCATTCTGGCACCGCTCCATACTCTCCTCATAACATCACCCCTCACCAGCGCTGAAGACCTCGATGTTAAGCGCTGACCAAAATCTCTCTCTCTCTCCCCCCCCCTCCCTCCCTCTCCATGGCCGGCAGTCTGGGAATGTGCGAAATTTTCAGGTGACTAATGAGAACAGTGTTTGTATGGTCCTTAGAAGTCCTTAAAATGTCCTCATTGCTAACATTCATTTTAAGGGGCCTTAATAGCCCTAATTTTATCAGATAGTCCTTAAAAGTCTGTATTTTTTACTTTTTCCAAACTTGTGTTTGTAGTACTGTATGTACATACTCGCATAACTTACTGCACACTTTTTATTATGCCTTTTTGGGTTCAAAACAGACAATACGTAAGATTTTGGAGACATTTTTTTTTTTGCTCCAGAGACATGGAGCTTTTTTTATGCTCCCGACACTAAGAACCACTTTTATGCTCCAGAAAAATATTTTTACTACGAATTCATAGGTGAAAATATTTCACCAATATTTATGGCATGCAGTACCTAATAACTTTGGATCTCTTACGTATCTATGGAGGTTTTGGTATTCCGATACAAAATTAGCTTATTTGTGGATCATATGATAATCAGACATAGCTGTAGCAATTAACACTGCACTGTACATTAACTGTTACCAGTGCTATTTGACTAATATTTGTTTAACATTGTTTATCTGTGGCGATTTTACTATTATTTTCTTACAATTTTTGAGATTTTTATCGTCCATTAAGTTTTATTTCTGTTGTAAAATGGTCTTCAATCCTTAAAAATGTTCTTAAAAATATTTAGAAAAGTCCGTAGATGTAACGAGAATTCCGAACAGATCCACTAGAACTACCGAACAAACAAGGAGCTATATACGCTCCTTATACACCACTTACCGCGTCGCCATCTTGAGTAGTACTGCTTCTCAGTAGCAGAGGGGCAGGAGGAACTCCTTCTGGCGGAAGGATACAGACGCACAATATAGTTCCACCATGCTTGGTAACTATGAGTAAGGTTACCAAACATACCGCCCACCGAGACCAGCTCAATTTGGTCTCAGGAAATTACACAAAAAAAAAAAGAGAGAGGAAAAAAAAAACACGGTGAAAGAGTATCTTAAAACAGTAACTATTTACACTCATTACTGGATACACTACTGGGAGGGCAGACGGTACAATTTATGAACCGGTCGGCACAGTAGTCCTCTTGACGTGCGTACTTGAGCCACTCTGACCACTCCATCTTCTCCAGGGTAAACCTTCACCACTCTCGCCAAGCACCAACCCAATGGTGGCACCCGCTCCTCCCCAACGAGCACCAATTCATCGACGGAGAGGTCTGCTTGGTTGGTCTGCCACTTTCCACGAGGTTGTAGGTGGTGTAAATACTCCCTATACCAACGTCTCCACAGTTGGTTTGAGAGTGCACTCACGAGCTTCCATCTTCTAGAGAGACAAATAGGGGACTCACTGTCATCATCAC
>PNEQ01076767.1:0-20229 GCA_003012365.1 Medauroidea extradentata | reverse complement strand
TGGCTGGCGAAGAAGATCTCCGATCGTCAGTCGCAGATAGGGCAGCGATAAAGGAGACATGTACGAGTAGTGTGATATGTAAAATCCATAGAACAAGCCAGGGTATTAAAACGGTATTTCACCAAGTAAATGTTAGCAATGAACACGAAATGGCGGCCGCGCAGTCTGATACTCCAAAGAGAAACGACAGCGAGTTATTGGCGATAAATGCAATGCTTAGCACTGGAAGCGATAGAGAATTTTTATTAAAGGATTCTGAATACAGCGAAGACATTAAATGCGAAGTTCTTTGCCCTCAATTGAAGCTGGATATCTATGGGGAGGAATTGCCAACATTACTAGACAGCGGTGCAGAAATATCTTGCATTTTGGAGGAGGCAGCAGAGCGTCTAATAAATTCAGGCGTAAAATTACCTGTAATGCCTGTACCCAGAATAAAAGTTATAGGTGCCACTTCGAAGAATGCGATCTCTGGGCACCATCTTGAGAATACACTGCCATAACAATCAACAAAACTAGAGAGATAAATTGGTTTTGGTAGAACTAGTTATGAATCACACCGTACATGTCTCTACCAAGTTCACACCATTTGAAGTACTGACCCACAGACGATCGGAGGTGTTCGATTCAATGACGATCCCGCGATTCGACACAGGAAATATCGACGGTAATACGGAAAATACGGATGACATGAATGTGAAAGAAGAAATAAACAAGTTAGTCAGTAGTCGTCTAGTAGCAACGGAGAAAAGAAGAAACAAGTAAAGCAAGACATCAAAAGTCAGTAAATTTGAAATAGGGGACCTGGTGTTGATTAGGACACACCCTATATCACAATTTTGGGCCGGGGTTACCAAGAAACTGTTGTTATTGTACGAAGGTGCGTACAGGGTCAACAAAGTCATCAAGAATAATTGCTATGAATTAATAAATCCAGACACGAATGAAGTGAAAGGCCGATACAATTTGACGCAGTCGCGCAAGTATGTAATCGCGGAAGAAGAACGTGAAGAATGAGTACTTTAAGGTAAATTCACAGTACTGATTACCAAGAATTTTGACGGGGTTAAGTGTGTGGTATATGAAATGAATGAGTATACTGCATGAACGGATTGTGGTGCGATTTGCCTAAGTTGCAGGCGTTGTAGTGATATTTGGTCCTGGAAGTGTGTTTGCCCAGTTGACTTTGTTAAGCATCGGCATAGGTACCGATTTGCTGTGGTTTCACTTACGCCATTGTATCGCATGTCACAATTGTTGATGAGTAAAGCAGAACCTCTGTGCCTTATAGGAGTTCAAGAACTCCCGGGCCGAGTCAAATATCAGTAGAATGTTATATTGTGAATTAACGTAGAATACTTGGAAGCATTACAGGAAATTGTAACATTTACTTCGTGGAAGACTGGATAGGTTGGCCATAATTGAAACAGTGAGCTCTTGTTGGAGACCTAAACCCTTATCTGTGATTTTGAGTTATACAAGTCCTCGCAATAATTTGATGTCTGCAAATGTATACAGAAGATACTACTACGCCAGGGCTAATAAACTAAAATGGATATATATTATTCCGAGCCAATTTCAAACTACTGAGCCTAACATAGGATATCTCACTATTCATTTCACCTCATTTAGAATTCATTTCATTCTACACTATAACAATGAAGAACACTTGTTTCTGCAATATGCAGATTTGGTTTCCTTGTTAAATATACAGCTACACTCTGACAGTCTCATTCATGGTTAGGGTGTGACCATGTCGATATGGCGAGCGACCCGACAAAGTATCCGCGGATAAAAGACAGAAAGGTGTGCCGCCGCCATATTGTCGAGTGCAGAAGCAGCTGTTAGAATTCAGTTATCAGATGATATGATAAACTTTCGTGGAAGAAAAAGACCCTATGTGCTCTCGTTGCTTGTGTAGAGTAAACAAACTGCTGTTTATTTCTCGGTGGAAAATAAACTGCCCCCGAGAACCATTTGAGAAATATTGACGCTGTACGAGCGGCGTTGTGCTTAGGCGTTGCTGCGACGGAGGCAACGTAAGAAGATTTCGCCGTGCTTAAGGGGCATGGTGCAAATAGAGTGGTTTTGACATGCAATGAAACAGTTTCTGGATAACACCCGGAAATCAATTTGTCTGCATGTGTATACATTGTGTGTGAAGCTCATCTGAGTGATGAACACTGTTGAAAATTGAGCCTTTTCAAAGGAATACTAATAACTATATCGTATTTGAATTTAAAGTTATTAGTATTTTTTAAAAAAACTATTATTGTATATCAGCTTAATTGGCGATGTCCATTTGTTTGTTTCTATAACATCGTTATTATTTATTTGTTGTTTTAAACTGTTAAGTACGTCGTCAGTTACCGCAAGTACTGTAAAGGAGAGTTAAGAGACTCTAATAACGAAACGAAGTGTGAACATGCTACTTAAAGACGTTGTACATTTGTGATTATTTGTGGCATGTGATGTTCACTAGATTATACATTATTTTACGTTGTCTTTTTTCTCCCATATTATTCAAACAAAGGTTGGGATTGTATATGTAATTTATTTTTCAATGTTACCACTTAATGTTAAAAAGGAATAAGGAACTAAACAACTCATGGTTAATGTTAGGTTTGATCGACGATTGAAAAGTTGATACTGGACCGACTAAACTCTTCATCCGTCTGGCCGGGGCACGGTCGTAGAAGAACAGGTCTGGACACTCGCCTGGATATTTGACCCCCTTGTTGTTTGGCTGTAGTTCACCAAGTTACCTACAATATTGTGTTTTATAGGCGCTGATGTTACGTCGGTCGGACTTAACTCCACCCACTTCCTTTCCGCTAAGATAAACAAATTATCAAAACGTATTTTTTATCAATTTACGAAATACTTTCTTCGCTCACAATTTCAAGAAAAGGCTCCAGCAATCTTTATTTACTTTATAAATTTAACAATGGAAAAAAGTGGGCGGAGTTTCAGTCCGACCGCCCGGAAAACAGTGCCAAAATGTACGACATTGTCGGTAACTTGACGAACTACAGCCAAACAACAAGGGGGTCAAGCAAAATACATTGTTAGATAGGCGAGTGTCCAGACCTGTTCTTATACGACCGTGGGCCGGGATGTCTGTAACATAGCAATTGATTATTTATATACATCCGCATGATTTGTTTATGTTTAGGAATGTTGACGTTTGTTTCTCTATGTAAACTTAAGTATCTTTGGACGTAGACGCCTCGAGCCGTGTTATTTTATTACGTGTTCCTGGTTTTGTACTTTATATTGTAATAGAATTTATCAGTGGTAATGGTATCCAGGTTTCTACCTATGAAAGTAGTTTCACTTGATCACAATCGCGTACTGTGACCTGGTTTACCGTGCTATCGATAGTGACTAGAGGTTGTAAAATTGGATAAGAGAAGTGAGGTGTGCGAAGTTTTGTAACGTAAAAAAAAGAAGGTTCGAGAAAACGAAAATAACGAGAGCTAAGTAAGACGACGGAAGGGATTTTCGACGAACGTAGCCTTCGAGAAGGACGACGAGGCTCAATATAAAGAAGTCTGCCAAGAAGTCCACTGTATCAGTAATGAATTGATACCGGATGGAGGCAAAACGCCGAATGCAGTGAACTTCTCGTCGAGAGCTATCGTCGAGGACTACCTTCGACGAGGTCCACCAGGAGGGTCGTCGTTCGGGGCCACTGTCCAGGCTCTGAGGGCCGCCTGCAGGGAGTTTCACCCTATCGCTGGTGACCAGGGCTAGTTTCGCACCATCCAGAGAGACGAATTCAGGTCCTACTCCGTCGTACTGCCTAGCCGACCCGACCTGTTGCCCTGTACAACTGATTCATCCATCCCAGGGGCGACGTCTTTCAACTGACGAGGTTTCCCAACTGTAGAAGAAGACGCACGGTAAACGATGACATCCAGAATTTATTAATTACTCATGCACCACTCTAGCCATGAACAAGCCTATACAAATATTTAGAACTGGAGTGCCTATTTGTTTCTCGTATCGCATTGAGCTACCAATAAATTAAACCCACACATACCCGCCGTGTAACATTATGGTGCGAACTGAGAAGCCAATAGTGACTTCAACAGCCCTATCCAGAATTTAATAGTCGGTCGCTAACGTGGTAAACCAGGTTGTGAACCCACATATTTTGAATGGTCACACCATCGTTACTCGTTAACGAATGATAAACGTCTCAAACACACTTTGCTTCTTAAGGTAATCTATCTTAGCCTGGTTATGGTTCCCTCTGAGCATTACCACTGAGTAGGAAATGATAAACATAAAAGGTCAATTAAAATTACAATAAAAAGAAACCTCGTGTTATTGCTCTCTGGGAATCGGGCATGTTTAACTTCACTGAGGCACAAACTGTGTTCTCAGACACCGATTGTATTTTCTCTTGCTTTTAAATTAGCCCTAAATTTAACTGTAATGTAAATAGACAGAGGACTTGTCATAACCTTATAAGAAAAAAAATTAATTGTCGCGCACATACTTCCGGCGACAAAATTTTTGGTGTACGCCAAGTAAATTTTAACTTCCATATAAATACTGCATTAAGTTTCAGGGATATTAACCTCGTAAGTGAAACTGATAGTGGACATTAACACAAACTTACGTGCTGGATAGCGAGAAGGTGTTCCTAGATTCTGCTTAAAAGAATTTTTTTTAAATAGCTACAGAACAATCAAATTTCAAGCCATATTTGTGATATTTTATATGTTGTGATCTATTTTTCGATTGGTCGAGACGATTGCAGAGGTAGCAAAGATGCTTTTAATTCCAAATTGTGCGTTTAATCTTAAAATATATGGGTAAACTAAATCGGAAGAGAAAAACGATTTCTCAATAAACTTACTACACATACACAGCGACAAAATGAACAAAAAACAATGTTTCTGCAGGTTTGTCAGTTTCGATGATTTGCCAGTGTTACCTACAACTAGAAGCAGGTATGTAAGTGTCGATTATGTTTTAGTTTTAGCGTTGCGGTAGTTCCATTTCGTCTACAGCACAAGTATACGGCTTACCACTAATACACGAACTTCAACAGCCGAATTTGCGATATCAGTCTTCTAATAACATAAGAAATTAACTTACCAGAGTGAATAAGACAGCCCAAATTAAACTCGCTACGTCACTCAACACGCAAACTAAACTGCCCCACTTAAGTCTAGATACTAGCACAGACTCTTTGAACGTGAAACTATAAGTGTATTTTGTCCATTAAGTATTGAATATTTTGTCTGCAACGGAGCTAGATAAAAATATATGCGCGTACTAAATTTCTTCGATGTTTCAGTAGAAAGGTCTTTATACTACATATACGAGCTTGATAAAATGCAAAGTAACGTAGTAACTTTCGCAATCGAAGCTGACAAATGTTTCAAATTATGAAGCGGTGTTAACTTTTATCGTAATTATAATATTATATTTCCCATACTAGTATATTAGTATAAATAATTATTTTAAAATGTGTACTTCTTACCTTGTTTAAAATTTAGTATATTTTAAAGTCTTTATAACATTATAAATATTTCAACTGTTGAATATGGGTGCCAAACAAGATACAGAACTGTCAACGGCTCTTCTACTTGAGCACACTGAATCACAAAATTTACAAATACCTAAGTTCCACAGTACTCTTGCTGACTGGTAACCAACACACAGTAAGAATATTTTCACCGCAAACAAATTAGCAAAGCATTCAATCTTGCAAAGACTATGCAGTTTAAGAGACACAGCTGCAACGGAACTATAATGGCAACATGTGCTCTTGAAAAGAACTTATCTTGAAATTAGTTTACCTTCGCAGAACTCTGGTTGCTGTTACCTACGCAGGAAGCATATATCATGGGTAATACCCCGTGCAACGCATCAAAACCTAAGTCCAGAACACGCGAAGAAGTCAGAACTACTTTCCTAGCGAGTCACTCATTAATTCTCTCACGCCGCTGCCGCATAAATAAAGTAATAAGAACAAAATTCGCTAGAGTGACTCCATGATAAACGCACGTATAATTGAATACGAAAATAAAAGGAAATGCCGCAATTTCCCAGCGTTCCGCGGCGCTGTCACGACAACACTTCACACGGCTGGAGAATAAAAAATGGCGAGTAATGGGGTAGGGGAAGAGAGTTAGAGGGAGGAGGTTGTCTCCTCATTTTGCGGGTGGTGCTTCTCTTAAAATCTAATTAATAAAAGAGATGGGGGACGCAACTTACACGGCGTTAATTGCCGAAATGCCTTGGCAAGAGGTTGGGGTAGGACGGTGGTAGGGAGACAGGGTACAAATGTGAACTAACTGTGCGTCCAGGTGTAATACTCCCATCGCGTGTTTTCCCAGCGCCGCTAGCATTGTCTTCTTTATATGGCGTCTCGTTCTTGCAGCACGCAGCTCGACTTGTCTCCCAACATTTATGCGTTTTAAAAACAGAATACTTTACCAAATTTGTTTGGAAATAACTGGACATAACACGAGACATGGATAACAAAGGCGCAACCATTGCTTCCGTAGGTATTACAACTCAAGTTCAATATAAACATCTTATTTTAGTTACAAAGTGACTTCGTTTTATTACAGTAGCATACTATTTAATAATAACCGAGGTTCATTAAAACAGGTCTTACTATTTGATTGAATCTGCACTGTGATAACTTATATTTTCAATAATTATCGTTACGTTTCGCCAAATGGAAAGCATGAAAACTTTACACAAAAGCCACATGCTACTCTTTTTCACTATGTAGTCCCTATTTTAATTCAGAAATAATATATCTAAGGCACTAGCTTGGAAGTCTTGACGACAACACCCAACAGATCGCCCTCCATGTTTAACAGATTAAACTGAGCGACACACGTATATGTTAACACTCCACTTTTGTTTTATGACATCTTCCTTCAAGAAGTGAAGCACATGTTACAAACTTTCTTGTTATAATAACGATAGTTATTGTACTCATAAATTATTCGTGGCAAAAATACCTAACAAACAAAGCAGAATTTATTCAAAGTTTCTATAAGAAAAAAGGAAAAGATGAATATATACAGCTGTGTAAAATTGATTACGGGCGAAAAGGATAAGGAAAAATAAGTACAGTTCAGTTAAAAATCAGATCGTATCTAGGACGTAAGCATCATGTACACTGTCCAGTCACAGAATATGTGAGAATACAGAGGTAAAATCACCACATGTGAGGCGAACTTGAACGACACGAAGCAGCAATGTGGCTGTACTGGATTGCAATCGATACTTCTAGGCGTAGATATCAGTACAATCTCGAAAAGGAAGAATAGAAACCGGATATTTTCACGAAAATATTTTCAACTATTTCTTTTAGCGCCTTACGTGTACACATACCACGGTTCTGATTGGCTCAGTCAAAGAGAGACGTCTCTGTACAAATTCACACTGCCAATAGTCAAGAAGTTAAACTGCAAACATGCACGTAAGACAATGAAACAAAGTGATGCCAAAATATTTTCGCGAAAAAATTCCATCTCTACTAGTAAGTAATACAGATATCACAGTGACCAAATAAATATAAAGTCCGTATCTAAACCATCAAGCAACCGATAACCCACTCGGAACGTTTGTATCAAAGACACCACCCGTCATTTTTATTCGGTATATTTCCTTTATATTAGATACTTAAACATGTCACATGTTTGGCGACTAAATATTTTTAAAACACACTAAACATGTTGAGACTTATATGTGACAGGAAGCATTTTACACGGTTAAACTGCTTGGTGATAAATTACAAACGTTCATTGTAGGCTGCCAGAATTAGCATTGCCCCAACTGAATTGCAGCAGACAAACGGCAAAGATAACGTCGGGCACATAGGCCTATAGTAGCAGTGACAATGCTCGGTCACGTTTCAAGGCAAGCCATTTTAGAATCCAGATGAGCGCGTAGCCGTGATGCACATGCAGTTCACATCCAATAAAGTTGCTTTGTGCAGAACAAAAAACACAATAAATAAAATAAAGGTTGGTTCCGACAAACAAATAAAACAACTTTTGTATTTACATTGTTGAAGCAAACACATTCATGGTAAATTACCAATCGTAAAGTTTAAGATACGAATGGAATTGACTTGCTGAAGCAGTAAAATGTGGTCAATTGAAATTTATTTAAAATAAACTTATATTAAGTTGGATGTAGGCCTATTTAATTTTCCGTTAGAAGTTACATTTAAATATATGTTCATTTGGTTTCACCAAAAATATTTGTTCTTGTTAAAACTACAGACGCTCGTTTGCGTATACCATTTTATTTAGTTATTGTACTATTACATTTATTTAAGTTTAGCATCGTACATGACTTACTGTAGATATTTAGTAAATTTGATCATTGCAACTATTTTAAACAACGAAACGAATGGTTTGTTACTGCGAAACATGTCCGTTGTGTACGTCCTACTAAAGGAGCGGTTATTTTGTTTGTACATGTTCGCATTTCTGGCTTTAGTCATCTCCCACAAAACCTATAACATACGTGGTAGTTAGAAAATATGTAGTACATATGAATAGTACAATTTTTATCTCCTATTGCGAAGATTGTTTATGTTAAAAATTATTGTTACCATTTAATGCTACCTATAGTTTGCCACGTATTTTGTTTAAAATTTTATAAAGGCTGCCGAGAATAAAACAGAAAAACTTTTAGTCAACCGAAATTATGTGTCAGGGACAGTCACTCGCCACAAAGACTCAACATTCCTCCAGTGTCGGTTTTTTTACAGTGTTTGTAAATCGATATAAACGAATAAATATGTGTTTTAGGCAATACATATAGTCATTTAAAACATTTAAAACATTTAAACATATTGTTGCATGCTGTTTCTGAGGGCGGGCTGGATGGGGCCTGTGTCGAAACACCTTGAGGGCTGGCCCATGACTCAAATCCCGAGTGTCTCATAGTGGGAATCCCGCCGAAACTACGTCATAGATACCTGTCCCAACTGCGTTTTTGCCCTGCGAAGCGGCCTACGTGACTCTGCGCTTACTATCGTCGATTTGTACATGGATTTGCTACGATTGCCAAGCCACTACATGAGCTTACTGAAGTCAAAAGAAAATTCCTGTGGATGCCTGAATGTGCAGCCTCTTTCAGAAAACTAAAAGAAGTTTTAATGTCCCCTCCAGCTTTGGGCTCCCCCGATAGTAAAGGCGAGTTTGTATTGGACACCGATGCGAGTGATCTAGGCATAGGTGCTGTGCTATCGCAGGTTCAAGATGGAGTAGAGAATCCTCTAGAATATTTCAGCAAAGTGCTGCAGAAACCAGAGAGAAATTATTGTGTAACTCGCAGTGAGCTATTGGCAAAGGTGAAGTCCATATCACATTTCCACCACTACTTATATGGCAGACACTTTACTTTGCGAACAGATCATGCTGCTCTACACTGGCTACTGAACTTCAAGAATCCCGAAGGACAAATAGCTCGATGGATTCAACACCTTCAAGAATACAACTTTGATATACAACACTGTGCTGGTCGCTCCCACAATAATGCAGATTCATTATCTCGCAGACCTTGTGATCCCAACTGTCGCCATTGTGAACTGCAAGAGGAGAAAAGTGGAGGGGTGCGCTATGTTAGAACAACAAGGCTTCAGGCATCAACAGCCGATAGGAAGTTCTCCTGGACTGATGACAAAATAAGAGAAGAACAACAAAGTGACCCAGACTTGTGCCCAATTCTGGATTGGAAAGAGCAGGACCACCGGCCAGAATGGCAGGAGCTATCTGAAAAGAGTGCTACAACTACGGCATATAGGGCACAGTGGAATTCACTTGTTCTGAAGAATGGTGTCCTCTACCAGAATTGGGAGAGTGCGGATGGCAGACATGAACACCTACAATTGATCCTCCCAGAGAACAAGGTCCCAGAGGTACTGAAGGAGCTCCATAATTCAGTGTCAGGCGGTTATTTCGGCATTAATAAGACACTCAACAAGGTTCGAGAGAGATTTTACTGGCTTCATTGCCGTGAAGATGTCGACAGATGTTGCCGAATGTGTGACGACTGTGCCACAAAGAAAGGTCCGAGGGTCAAAGGCCAAGGTCGTCTCCAGAAGTACAATGTTGGTGCACCATTCGAGAGAATGGCGGTTGACATCTTGGGTCCCTTGCCAATAACCGAGAGAAACAATCGGTACTTGCTGGTGGTGCAGGACTACTTCACCAAATGGCCAGAGGTTCTTCCCATACCGAATCAAGAAGCCAGCACGGTGGCTGATGCACTGGTCTAACATGTGTTCTCAAGGTTCGGGGTGCCATTGGAGCTTCACTCGGACCAAGGGCGGAATTTCGAAGCGGCCCTTTCCCAAGAAGTGATGAAGATAATGGGTATAAAGAAGACCCGAACCACTCCGCTACATCCACAGTCTGATGGAATGGTCGAACGCCTAAATCGCCCCTGGAGCAGTACCTATCCATCTTCGTATCTGATAATCAAAAGGATTGGTACTCCAAAGTACCGCTGTTTCTGCTAGCATACCACTCTGCCATTCATGAAGCAACTAAGGTGACACCATCAAGAATGCTGTTTAGAAGAGAGCTCCGTCTCCCGAGCGACCTGATGTTCGAACGACTGGCAGAGGAAGACCAGATTGCATCTCCAGTGTATGCCAGCGAGTTACGTCGCAAGTTGGTTTTCACTCACAACTTTGTCCGGCGACACCTTAGGATCACCACCGACAGGAGGAAGACTCGCTACGATAGGAATGCACCAGATGAAACATTTCAAGAAGGTCAGCTAGTGTGGTTGTACAACCCTCAGAGAAAGAAGGGGTATTGTCCCAAGCTGCAGAAGAATTGGGAAGGCCCTTATGAAATAGTGAAGAAGATCAATGATGTTGTGTTTCGAATTGTTCGTCGAGGCTCTCGGGCGAGAGGGCCTAAAGATGTACACATCGATCCTCTACGATGGACCTGAGGCTGTTGTGTCTGTTCGGGACGAACAGACTTAAGGAGGGGGCAGTGTTGCATGCTGTGTTTCTGAGGGAGGGCTGGATAGGGTCTGTGTCGAAACACCTTGAGGGCTGGCCCATGACTCAAATCCCGAGTGTGTCATAGTGGGAATCCCGCCGAAACTACGATATAGATACCTGTCCCAACTGCGTTTTTGCCCTGCGAAGCGGCCTACGTGACTCGAATCTCGTCCGAAACATGATGAAATATCTCATTTTAGACCCCTGTAATGCGACTGTTTTGAGGAGTATAAAACTGCAGAATTGGCACATTGGGGGAGTTCGCTATTGGTCGTGCTAGAGGAAGGAGCTATGGTTGTGGAGAGAGACTGGTGAAGACATCTTGGTGACATCAGAGTCTACTGTGAGGCGGCAGGCAGCTACCTTCGGAACAGTGTTGGACGAACCAAGAGGACTGCTGCGGCGGGCTGACAAGCGAAGAGGAGGTGCGCGACGGGAGTCGAACCGAAGACCTCAAGAGTGAAGACAGCGGTGCACTCGGGGTGCTGAGCAGCACACGGCGATTCATCACCACTGCGGACTCTTAAGGTTGTACACTGTCACTATTTGAGAGAGACTGTTGATTGGATATGTGAGTGAATTTTATTGTGATTTGTAGTGTTTAATTAATTGATGGTAGACGTTTTTGTGCTTTAATTGTCAAAGTTAATTGACGTGTCTGTGACACAGTAGTAATTGTGTTCATAACTAATTGTGTTGTGAGAGTTATAGTTGATTACTGTTTTGTGTATTTCGTAGCTTTGTGAGCTATTAAATCCAGTACTTAATTTAACTATGTTAATTATAATTATAAGACCTCTATCCCAAAAGAACTCATGGGAATTGCCCAGATGTAAAGTTTGTGTCCCAAACTTGTAACAATATCTATAATTTTTAATTTGTTGTTAATTTCTTAAATTAGTTTTTATTTCGGTTTCCTAATGAATAACAGCCCGAGATATCTCGGATGAATATCTTAAGGTGTTAAGTGTACAGACGAATCAGGAACTGTCACTCTCTATAAAGGCTCAAAAAGCTATCAAACAGAACCTTGTTTGCAGGGTTGACACATTGATGGCCTGCGGCCTTCTACTGTAGAAGACTACGCATTTAGAGACCTGCAAATGCCACGTCATCATTTGACAGTACAATGGAATTTGTTGTCCAAAAACCTCTTCACCAAAATCTGTAGTCTTTAATTATGATCTATTTACAACCACGTTCATGACCATTATAACTTAAAATTGATCCCTAGGTATAATGTTAGTGGACTTGACGTCCCATCAACAGCGATGTTATCAGAGACGGAGACACACAGCTTGGAACAATGACAGGAGCTGAGAGAGGAGTCGGCCATGGCTTGTGTTAAAGAACCATCCAAGCCATTGCCTGGAACGATTTCGGAAAACCAAGGAAAACCGATATCAGAAGTGCCGGAGCCGGGGATCGAACCTGAGTTTTCCCGAGTTCGAGTACAACATGTTAACGTTGGGCCACCTGGCTCGGTGGATCCATAGGTGAGTCGCAATGAAGCACAAAACCGATGGGGATCAAAGGGTGCTGCTGACCTGCGTATTTAGTTAAGAATTGCCTTTACTAGACTGGCGACTGACTATACGATTATTCTTTACCTTGTGGTCTGTAATCTGAAAAGTTATTTTTTGTTTTGTTTTGTGCATGGTTTAAAGTTCAATGAATGTATCTATCTGTGTATGTATATATATATATATATATATATATATATATATATATATATATATATATATATATATATACACAGATAGATAGAGATAGAGCTGTTAAACGCCTGACTCATTCAAGATAACCCGGAATTAATAAATTTTCCGGCTATCCTGACTGGCGTTACTCTCTACGAGACGTTAGGCACTGCTGCTACTATTACTTTTTATGACGTTTTATAGGACACAATAGTACTCCCCACAAGTACATATAGGCTCTATACCCCATCTTATAAAAAAAACACCTATCATCCCAAACACTGTAATCGGCTTATTGGAATCTATATCTCCAATGATTTTTTTTATTTAATTTTCATAGTTTGTTATTTTATTTCGTCAAAATTATTGCGGTGTTCAGATTATATGTATATATAGTTTTATTTGCTAGTTCCTCTGAAAAGATCAACTAGACTGTCTGCAATACGACTATTGGCCTACGCCTATATAAACACACTGATGTGCATACGTGGCATCGTCGCATAAATTTAATAAACCTACAAAACATTAGAAACTGTGTTGTGCTTTGAAGGGCTACACATAATGCGTACATTAGATCTCCCTGAATTGTAGGTCGCTGGTTTTCGCACGTGTCGAGGACTTGCGTGAGATTCTGGTCTCTTTCCTTATCTGAGCACCCCCGGTCCGCGCCAGACCTAGGCACTGCGAACAATGACACAGCAGGAAAACAGCGCTGATTTCAGAGGAACCACACTGCTACAACCACGCTGTTATATCCAGACACGCTACGTTGCACTTTACAACCCGCAATTTAAAACTTGTTTTAGACATTTCATATTTCACGATGGTAGAAGACTTCACACTCATATTATATTACATTTTTGCACCAGTCATCCTTCCATTAATGTACGAGAGTAATATATTTATCAGTATAAAGTAAATTTTAATACAAATTCTCTATCCGATTTTCGCTGTCTTTATTTTAGGATTTGTTATATGTTTAAGCGAACGTTTCGTATTGCAACGTTTTAAATAACGTTCTCATGTTTTTAAGAGTAAAGTATTTTCAAACGTGAGAATACTTAGAGAGAAATATTTGTTGCATATACCAAATTGAATTTTATGAAAAGCATTTACTTTGCGCTAAATTAGATTTTGTATCACGAATGATACGCACTTTCGCTCAGCATAGACTACATTTCATTTGATAACATTTATTATTCTAATTTAGTTTGCTCAATTATAGACACATTTGGTTTCTCTGACATTATGTACGGGTATATAGCACATCATATTTAACAACTTGGTTCAGTTTAATTGTTTGTCTATCTGACAAAATGGACAACATGGCAGAGTCCAATGTCTCGTTTGGAATTATTTGATAGCATATCTGTTAAGTTGTTTGGTTGAAATAACATCACTCATTTGGTTTCTTATAGACTCTCTACAAATATTGTAACAGTTAAAATTTTACCAGTTCTTTATCTGTACAAGAAGAAACTTTAAGACTTTTGCAAACCGTCACGATAAATTACCTGTAGATGTTTTTTGTTAATAAACAGTTCATAACTAACACCTCGTATTTTCTATGTAATTAATGTTACAGTCTCTATGTTCAAACGCAAGACGGTTCCAAATCTTCGATATTTTAAGAAACATTAATATAACGTACACAGAGCCACACAAATTATTTGTTACGTCAATAAGATATTGATTTATTAAACTTAAACATTTTCTCGGTTATTAAAAAACCTAAAGAACACATACCCAAACATTAACTAATTGATTGACGTAATATATTATTATGAAACATCATTTTGCTAACAGAAAAAAAAAATTAGTTGATATCACTCGAAACAGTAAGTTCCGGAATGTAAATAATGTATATTTTTCGATAATCACTTACTTGTTTACAAACAATCACTTAAATTTTCCTGAACTGTTCGAAAAAGCTTAATTTGAGTTATGCACAGAGTAAAAAATACTTATTTGATAAGCAGACACTTACCCTTTTGACACTATCTTAATTACTGTTTACTATTTGCTTTTCATATTTCCTTGTAGCAGTTCTCTAATATACAAAGAAAATTATTTCCAATGCATGTAATATTTCCCGAATGATGTACGAAGCATGTAACATTTACTAAGATTCAAGCTCGCATGAGAAAATCACAATAACACAACACCTGCTCGCATTACAAAACGATCTACTATGTCAAACCATTACTAGGCCTATAGACAGTTCGCGTAAAAGGTAAGCGCTTTTTAATGCCTAGTTACTTTTATATTTTAAGTTAACTTATTGTTTCCTCCACTTTGTAATACAAACAAAGAACCCTCAGTAACAAAATAGCTACTGTACTAACAAGTTAACGAATGAGGTCACAATAAATTATATTTTCTAATAATTTATCTTGACAAAATGACCGTAAAAGTGCTCATTTAATTGTGAACCACCTATACTTAGAAGTAAAGGGCATGGTTAGCCTCGAGTTTGTATTTGCACTAGAGCGCATAAGAGCCCTGTCAGACGACGCGACATGTGTCGCACCATACGTGTGGCGCTAATTAGTTATGTGGCCACACATTTACACGTTTAGTATAAAAATGTACACTGAACAAATATCAGTAATCTTGTACTTGTGAGTTGAAAAAAGGAAGCGTAGAAGAAGATTCTGGGTACATCCTGCTATCCAGGACATAGACAAGTTTATTTTATACAACATTTCCACGACTTGGAGGCTCTTCAAGTTTTGTGGAACGCCTGTCACGTCATTCGATGAACTGTTAGCTGCAACAACAGAACACCTAACTCGCAAGGACACTGTTATGAGAGCAGCTATTCCACAAGAAGAAACTGAATGTAGAGTTAAACAAATAAAACACTTTTGTGCAACAAAGTAAGCAGAACAAAATCGTTTGATTATAACACGAAAAATATTAAATTGACAGTATGCAAAGAATTTATTTGACTGAGGAAACTGCTTTCCTCGACAAAAATGTCAGTGTGTAATGGGCGCTTAACACGTACTATACCTTTCCTGTTCGTCTAAAATGCTGGTTACCCTTTGATTGCTTTAAAATTAATCTATTTCTTTTCGGCAAGCTGATTTATTAAGCGAATATCGTGCACTGAGGCGAGAGAGTCTGATCCAGCATCTTGAATTTATTTGAACACATCAATTATTAATTCTCATACGGTCCTGTCAATGCATACGACGTGTAGTAACGGTTATTTTGAAATATAATAGTTACTTGTTTTTTGAACTACAGAAATAATTAATCAATTTTTAATGCTATCCTAATCTTAAAATAAGAAAATGTTAACTGCTGAATTTAAGTGATCGCTACCTACTTAATTGGTGTAATCTGCGTTATAACTTATTTTAGATTTTTAATATAACATTCTATCAGCTTAATGAAAAAGATATCCAACTAAAAACAAAATGGCGAGAGACACTTTACCTCAAGATACAATGCAGTGTATTCTTACATTTATAAATACTTTTAGACTGTAGCAGATATACTGAGCATCTGCTTTAACAATACGAATCATTTTCCTTTTATAAGAGTATTTGTTTACTAGTTAAACACTCTCCAGGGGAGTAAGCTTGAGTCTCCCAGAGCAAAACGCGGAACCGATTATGTTTCCATTCTGTTACCATACATTTTTGTAGCCTAGCTTACAACCGCAAGTAAGCTACTTTTACATTTTGTGAGAAAAGTAAGACAAATTTTAAAGAAATTCTATTGTCACAAAATAATATGAGTACAATTATACTTCACGAAATGCTTCTATGTTTGTCGGGTGATTTCAAAAAATTTTTTCAAAGAACAGTAAGAAACTAATATGACGGAAGTATTCGACCCTACCATCTTAATCAAATGTTTCAGCGTAGAAAAGGCACAAACTAAATCTACCAATCGATTTATAACACGTCTTAACAAGCGCGTGTGCTGGCGGTTTGTGCTCCAGTCTCGCAAGACTAAACATTTTCGTGCCACCACATACGGTTTGGAAAAGGAAAACTTTACAGCTTCTTTGACTACAGTCACAGTAAACCAAATGTTCACGAGGCAAAATTTAGCATACTAAACCTGTTAACATACTTTGTAGTTTCGTGCTTGGTTCCTAAGCGTGTAACGGATCTTGGTAAATAAATGTTTGACAATGTAACAATCACTTTGTATTTATGTTATTGGGTTTCACATCTCGTTGGCAGTAAAGTTATCAGAGAGGGGCACACACAGCTTCACACAAGGACCGGAAATCAGCCATGGCGTGTGTTAAGGAACCATCTTATCATTCGCCTCGAACGACTTCGGTAAGCCGTTAAAAATCAAAATCTAGATAGCCAAAACCGGGAATCGACTGTGTACCAAATTAACCATAAAATGTTCAAGTCACTTAACTGTTAAACTGTCAATTGTAAATCGACCTCATTACTTGCTCTGCCTCAAACGTTTTAACTGAAACATTTTCCAGACATTTTTAAGGTCGCGAAATTAGCAGCGTTGTGATATGGCCTATAGCATGTAGGCCTATATAAAGAAAGCAAAGAGTTTGCTAGCAAACAAAGATGCCAAACAAAAGCGCTTAAAATCTACTTTTTAGCTCAATTCGCTGTTAGTGGACCCCTAAATACATTAATAAACCCTCCCTTAGAATACATAGGAAGCAACAGGATATTGTAAAAATGGTTTATGTAACTTTGCAAAGAATTTCCTTAGAAACTAGTAGCGATAATGATTTTTGTTACAGTTATTGTGTTCCAATGAAAATTACTAATAAAAGGTTGACGTCGTGTGAAAAAATGACAATGTGCCGCAACATGCATTTAAAACTTATATAAAATTGCTCATTTATGTACAGTAGCATTTATGTGTTTTGTTGTAATCGTGGATTTAACAAAAAAAATTATGTACTAGATAATATTATTTCCAAATGTTAAATTACACAAATTAATTTGACAAGTTTCAAAATAAGTGTTTCCGAATCTGTAAGATTTTTATGGTATCTGTGCTTGTCTCCGGGAAGAAGTCCCAGATAGAAGCCTGTGCGTTCTAGCCTGCCAATAAGGACGAAGCACGCAACACAGTGCGGCCAGTCCTACACACGGGACTTTACACGTACCTAAGTGTTATGTATGTATTCATGTATGTATGCATGTATGTATAAACGTATGTATGTATTTATGCATGTATGTATGTTTGTATGTATGTACGTGTGTATGTGTGGCGTTAACTATCAAATATTTAATATCTACATTTATCTATGCCTAATAGTTGTCAACTTTTATATACATTGTATTTGATTACTTATTAGATATGTATATACATATATGTGTATATGCACGTATGTATATATATGTATATGTGCTTGTATATGTATATATATAAACATAATTTTTGCAACAGGTTCGTAAAAGTCAAATTCGTGATAAAAAAGTAGAATAAATAAAAATTTGCAAACCGTTTAAAGAGGTTGAATAACATGTATGCCTAGGTAAATTTAGTTTACTAAAATTTTTGGAGCAGCAAATCAAAAATGTATACTTTTACTTAACATAATCAGGCTACATATAATTAATACGATTACTAATAGTTATTTCTTCTGGAATCATTAATATGTATGTATGTATGTATGTATATATATGTATGTATATATATGTATGTATATATATATATATGTATATATATATATATATATATATATATATATATATATATATATATATATATATATATATATATATATATATATATATATATATATATATATATATATATATATATATATATGCACACAATCGTTCCCTTGTTAGATGTTAAGCATTCTTTAGCTCTTGGCATGGCGTGATGTGTACATTGCTGAGTTTTTCGTAAGTGTTAAGGAATATATGTGTGTGTGTATATATGTATATACACACATATTAAGCATGGGTAACGTGAATGTCACTAGTTAGTGTATGGTAACATATATTGCTCAATGTGGATTTACTCAGTTATATACTACAGTTCGTTTTCCTCATTAGTGCATCACAAACACAGTAACTTTGAAATGATGATACGTATTAATTGAAAAGCTATGCTCTCAGATTTAATTTATCCAAGGAAAATTAAACAACGAATAATCTCTGCAAGTAGAATATCATTTGGTAGAAATATGTTTTGTGGGCTGTTTTCTTAGACTAGGTTCAAACCCCGCAAAACGACAAACCCGCGTGTGTTTGCAAGCACTTGCATCTCCTTCACCACTGCCGCGCTGACAGGTCAAAAGAAAATGATCCACAAAAAACACGTGCCTGAGCAAGATAAGCTGATAGACCTTATTCACAACTATTGTTACCCGTGATTACCGTCTGTGTAGAAAGCTATACCTGCCAGCATATGGAACAAGTATAGGTTGCGGCAGCATATCTTACTGTTTGAAATGCGCGACATTCAGGCTGTAGATGCCATGCGTTGGAACAGTGAGGAGCGTATGTGAAAATGTTGGAAGAACTTTTTTTTCCCTGCGACTTGATGAATTGGACGTTGGAAACATTTGGTTCCAGCAAGACGGAGCAACGGCCCGCACTTCAGGGGCATTGATGGTGTTTTGAGGGAACACTTCCCAGAGCGCCTCATCTCAATAAGTGGCCATTTGAAGTGGCCAACCCGCTTCCCCGATTTGCCCCTTGTGATATTTTTTATTCTGATTTTATTTCCCACATTTATATCAGCCGTCCAAGGACCCTACACGTCCTGATGGCCAATATACAACTATAAATTGCCAACTTACCCTCTGCTATGCTGGTAATTGACACGAGAAACGCCCAGAAATAGGTTTAATGACTTGGCTGCCCAGAAGAAATGGATATTTGCGTGTAAAAGAAGAGACTTTTTCAAATCGGTAACATCAAGAGTCTGTTCCGTTCATTTCTCTGAAAATGATTATGAGCGAGATCTTCAAAGCGAACTCACGGGAACGAAAAGGAAAAAAACCTTGAAAACCGACGCAGTGCCTCATTTGTTATTGCCAAGTGTAACGCCCACCGAGTTGCCAGAGAGAAGAGATCGACTAAGGAATCGGACTATGAAAAGGAAACTAGTTACTGAGCTAACCGAAATGCGGAAAAAAAATAAATACTCAGAGAATCCAGACTCCGAAGAAAACCGAGATAATGGCACACACACGGGACTACAGGAATTGAATGAACCCACAGAATGTCGACCAGGTTAAAGTCATACTGAAGATACAAGCGCCGCTCAGAGAATAAGTTTTCTAGAAAATGAACTTAGATTATATCAGATGCGAGTGTCAACTTTGGAGGAAGAAATAAAACGAAAGAATATGTCAGAAAAAGATTTGAAAGAAAAGAATGCGAAATTAAGGCAGGAACTGATGAATATAAAAATTCAACATAGGCAATGCCCTAAGAACATAAAAGAAAAGTTAAGAGAAATTTTAAAAGATACGTTTACTCCAAAACAAATAGAAATGCTGATATCCAAAAGCAAAAAACGAATATGGTGGGAAGATGAAGATATAGC
>PNEQ01076765.1:0-29912 GCA_003012365.1 Medauroidea extradentata | reverse complement strand
CGTGCATTTAATGAGTAGATATTGTAGCTAAAATTTATCGGAGCAGTTTAATGTAGTTGTAAACATTGCACGACCCTATGTAAATAAAAGCACGTGGCATTATTTGTGTTTACATCGGCGGAAAGATATAAACTGGCAGGAAATAGAAATTAATCAGGGCTTTTTTGAGTGTTCACTTTATTCCGAATCACCTATAAGGGCGTAACATCCCATAACTAGGGACTGCCTTTTTCGCGTAAAGAATTTTGCACCAGTTTGTTTCTGTGCCTTACCGTGCACAACTGCAGTTCTGCTTCACGGTCAGTGATTGGACGTTTTGACTATCACGAGTCTTGGGCTCTACCATAGCCATCTTTAGTAGAAGGCCGCGGCCATAAATCTGGCAACACTGCCAAGAAGGGTCATTTTAACACTTTCTTTAGCTATCCAACGACAATGGTTGTCCCTGATTCGTCGGCATGTAGACAAAATAACGAATCAGGGACAGCCAGAGTTGAAGAAGGTGTTAAATTGACCCTTCTTGGCAGTGTTGCCAGATTTATGGCCGCGGCCTTCTACTAAAGATGGCTATGGCTCTACCCGCAAATCATAGACGTGTGGTGTTGCGATAACAAGAGGCAAGATTATTTCGCGTATCGATTCTAGGTCAGGTTGAATGCCAATAATGTATACTTCACTATCCTTCTGTGATTAGACGACACCTGTTTTAACACATCTTTGACGACTGCAAGCCAGTGATAAATACGGGAACAAGTTGTGATGGTAACACGTTGTTACGGTGTCGCAATCCCGCGGCGTCGGTGCTGTCGCGGAAGAGTAGGAGGACGATTGCACAACCCCGCGGCGTCGGTGGCGTCGCAGGACGGCAGTAAGTGGGTGCTGGATAATCAACAAGTCACCAAAAAGTGGCGGATTGCGGCAACAGTGGTATCCCAGGAATCAGATGACTTGAGGAGTTAAGTGGGTCTTAACACTTACCCAACACCTTACAAACTCCTGGATTCAGCAGGGATTGCTCCGGCTCTGGGCATAGCTTTGTAACAACGTGTTACGGTTAGAAGCCAATGTATATTTGACTTTGGCCAGTGAGTGTATAGGTCTGAGAAGTCTAGGCTGTTGCCAGATGAACACGCGAAATTCTCGTGCCTCTAGCAATAACCTTACTGAAATGAGAGTAGTATCTTCGTAAAGACACACTACCCAGTAACCACGAAGCAGAACTGCAGGCGTGCACGTAAGGCACTGAAACAAAGTGAGGCAAAACTCTTTCAGCGAAAATCAGCAATTCCTAGCCATGATCCATCATTTCAACTGCTTTCACGATACTTTATTTTTTATTCTTAAACGAGAACAGATATCGAAAAACTGTTCTACAGTTTTGTTAAAAATTGTCTTCACTGTGCAGTGTAATTTTTTACCTGACAAAATATTACATACATTTGGCTAGTTAGTTAATTAATGAGAATTTCCGTAGTTGCATAATTAACTGAAATAATTTTGTATTTTGTCTTGAAAAAATTAGTTAACATTGTATACAATGTTTTTAACAAAATTTGTGAAGACAGTTTTTCGATATCTTCTCTCATTTAAGGGGTAGAAATTGAGAAGTGTTTGTGGGAAACAATATAAGTGCCAAATAGTAAGTTTTTCAGGAAATGAAAAAAAGAAGAAAATATGTCACAAATAATTTTATAATTCGAATGCCATGTTACATTTATTTACAGTATTGTATGAGTGAAATGAACAGTTACAGAAAATTTTTAGAAAAATGTTACTTCAAATAGCACTTGTACCATCCATTATCCATCTCAACAGTTACGGAGTTAACCCAAGTGAATTCTAACGGACGTTTGTTTGAGCTGAACAATGCATTATTGGCACATATATCACTTCCTACGGTATTTGCAGCAGGACATATGATTATTTCAATGGAAAACCTCAAAATGTGAATTTCTGGCACATATCGTTTCCCACAAACACTCCTCAATTTGGATCTTAGTCTTAACCTGAACCATCTCTACAGTAACAGGCATTTGGCTCGTACAGCTGAAGCACTCCCGTTCCCTGAGGGAGTGGTGGGTGGTGGGGGGGGGGGTTACAGTCCAGCCAAGCGGAAGTGCAACAAAGCGACCGGGTGCCGACGTCGGCTCATTTGCGGAGATAAAAGACATGGGGTTTGGCGTCGTGTCGCCCCCGCCTGACATACAGTTCGCAATAAGCCCGCGTGTTACAGGGGAGTCTAAAAAGGGGGTTGACTGGGGAAGAGGAAGTAGGAAGGGAGGGGGGTTAGGGTTTTTCTCATTTTCGACCCGCTGGCGGCGAAGAGCAGCGTGTTGTTTGTTTACCGAGTGGACAGATGGCCGGCAGATGATCTGGGCGCTGCTTCCCTCAGTCATCCGGGGCGGCGCGCGCTTCTAATAAAACATGACAGCCCCCACCAATATCTCTCCTTCCCTGTCTCTCTCCTAACCAAGCACTCTCTCGCTCATACAGGGAACCTGCCGCCTCAGACCAGCGTGCAACAACCGGCTAACTCGAGACACTCTACACACATAACTGTGTAAAATTAAGAGAGAATGGTAGTCACCATCTTGAGTTTTTGTATTTTATGTCATAACTTTTTTCTTGGTTAATTTTTGGAACTTTTAATGTAACTACGGAACATAATACATACTGACAGAATTATAGACGCCATAAACTTTATTTGCCGTTACTGTTGTTACAGATTGAATTTCAGTTGGATAATTCTTATTACTTTCTGAACTACAATTCGATCTGTAAAAACATAAAAACAGTAACGGAAAATGAAGATTTATGGTGTCTAAAATTTTATCAATATGTATTCTATTCCGTAGTTAGGTCAAAGTTCCAAAATTATACCCAGAAGAAAAGTTATGACAAAAAATGCAAAAATTCACTATCACTCACTCTTAAAAGGTTCAAGAATAGTGTTAGTTTTGTACACGATACTTGTGAGTACAGTTTCCACGTACAAAACAATTTTAGCTTTCATAGTTTTCTCATAACGGTGTGACAAAGTCAAAATTTGCATGTTCTGCTGCCACGTAAATAGTGAAAACCTGATGACTTGCGTAAATGAAATAATTCATGGTGAAATAACATGCTGTGTACTACGTAATAAAACATTAAAAAATATCCCGTGAACAATTTTTATGTTTAAAAAATAATCTTGAATTGAATTGAATTTTCTGTAACTCTGCAATCTTTTTAATAAATTCCAAACATTACGTTGTGGGTTTTAAAATGTTTTATTGCAGAGCTCATGGGATGTTAGTTCACAGTGAATTATTTCATTTAAGTAGATCAATTGCTTTTCGCTATTTGCATGGCAGCGTAACAAGCAAACTTTGACTTTGACGCACCGTTACGAGAAAACTAAGAGAGTGGTTTTGTAAGAGGAAACTGGATTCACAAGTATCATCTACAAAACTAACACTATTCATAAAAATATTATATTATAATTTTAGCGCACTTGAACACCCTTAAGGGCGCGTTCACCTCAGTTTTCAACGTCATTTTTATTTTTACATTTGCACCAGATATTTTTTTTCTTATTTTAGACATAATTTACGATTAAATCTTCCTCTTGGGAAACTTTTGAATCTCTCATAGTTTTTGCGTAATGAGCCGTAAACGTCAAAATTTGCACTTTACGGTATTAAGTACGCCACTAAAACCAACTGACATACCAAACTGACAAAATTCACAGTGTATAACAATGTTGTAGGCTATGATTTGACATATATAAAACAAAAAATTAAATACTTTTGTATTTAATTAAAAAAATGCTGAATTTCGAAATGAAAATTTATAAAATATCAACAATTTTTTTATAAATACAAAAACATATTTTTTTATAAATACAAAAAAATATATTTTTTATAAATACAAAAAAAAATATGTATGTCAAATCATAGCCTACAACATTGTTATATAGTGTGAATTTTTTCAGTTTGGTATGTCAGTTGGTTTTAGTGGTGAACTTAAAACCGTAAAGTACAAATTTTTACGTTTACGACTCATTACGCAAAAACTATGAGAGATACAAAAATTTCCTAATAGGAAGATTTAATCACAATTTATATATAAAATAAGAAAAAAATATCTGGTACAAATATTAAAAAAATACGTTGAAAACTGAGGTGAAAAGCGCCCTTAAGGGCCTTATACAGCTGGCACTAGACGCCGTCAATGAGGCACGGAAACTGGCAGGTGGTAAGAGCTAGATTGGCTCGTGCGTCAACAACCATGTCGCCTTTATGCGCGGGGCCTGAAAACGGCGTGCAATGTTTCGGTCACTGGCTTTATTACCCTACTATTTTATTTATTGACAGTGTAAAGTATTGTCCAAGCACATGCTTCTCTATTTTATTTTTACTGTTCTGGCTGGGATTTTTTTACATAACATTAGTCTGAATAAGCCGTTCTTGGCCATTTTGAAGTGCCCTGAAACCATGTTTCTAAGCATAATATCTAAAAAGTTAAAAAAGAGAAGCATAGTTTTTAATGTGTTTTATTTTCGTCGATAAGTATATCAGGCGCACGTTTAGTAGTATCTCGTAGAAAAATTGTCTCCTAACACGCTGTACCAGTGTTCGTGCGACAGCTGTATATGACACTTAAGAGTGCGTGGTAGATAAAGAAACGCTTGTGACAGGCCCATATGGTCACCACCCCGATTTATTATATTTAATAGTTATCAGTGTAAACCATCATAAATCAATGTGCAATAATAACTATGCCTTGCGACCATTCATTCTCCTCGTCATTGCATCAGCATCACATTGCAATAGTTCTTATTAAGATACCATTATTGCACCAAGTTTTATGTTAAACATAAGGAATTGTGTATGTTTTGTCTTTGTGAAGACGAGGGAGGGACGAGCAGGTGCAGAGTGTGTCTTGGGGCCTCACCCCACCCCCGCTCGAACCACCTCCACAGCTGGTCACGAGGGAAGGGGTCCAGCCAATAGTTCTGCTAGTTGATACTGGGTTGTAGATATTTAGTAATTAAGAAATCATAAATGTTAACAAGTAAACGAAGCATTTTATGTAACTGAATGTAAATAGCGACGAGAAATTAAGAAATGGTTTAATAAATACGGTTCTGGCCGAAATTGTTGTCCTCGAGAGGCAGGGCCATCGGTTGTAAGCTGACTCCTGATTGGCCCAAAACGAACCGTAGCTTGCACGCCAAGTAACGGGGTTTTTTTGGCGTAAATCAGAGGGGAGAAGCGAGCCGGCGTCGGTCCGGGACGGACGTTGTCAAGCGAGAGGGTCGTCGACGAGTCGCGGCGACGGTAGGGCAGAGTGCCACCGTCAGGCGTCGAAGCTAGGCGTAGAGACGCAGAGTATTGTGGGTCAAGGCGCCATCGTCGTCGTTGTTTTTGGAGTCGGGACGCCATTAATATTTCGCCAAGTCACAAAGTACGTCGGGCCGAGACACCTCTGATTAATAATTGTAGAGAGACAGTGATTGCGAGGCATTTGATATTCAAATTATACTCTGTTCACTCTAAGGTTGCAGCAGAAATAAAAATTTTTAATGAAATAAATCAAAGCAATTGAAATATATCTTGATTCCTCACGTTGTGACTGTGCCGCAACACAGTTACCTTGTATTTTTCAATATTTCAAATGAAATTTGCGTTGTGCAAAAATGTTATTGGCACTCACTTGGATGACTTAGCTGCAACCTTAGAATGGATAGCGTATAGTTGTCGGGGTCTCTGTGCGCGCGACTGTATTTCTTAAGAGCCATACCGACAAATCTACGCCAGTATCGGTCCGCCCCGAGAGGACAACAACGACGTACTACCCGGGAAAAAGACTTGCAACTTTTTCACTTTCATTTCTAGTATCATAGTATCAAGAACTTACACCCAGCAAACAACAGACAACAAAACACCCGTAGAAATAATTCAAAAAAGAAATTTAATAAAACAAAAACACAACACGTACGTCGTACGCTGAAAACGTCAATTGATTTCTACGCTTTTTTCGGAGCCAATAAAGGTAAAATACTCAATGACAATCCTAGATAATGGAATTTGCCAATTTTTTTTAGTAAATATTTATCCAGAATTACTAAGTCGTTACACGTGATCTCTTGCGCCGCAGTTAAATGCACGAGGTTCCGGCGTCAGAGATTGTGCCTCAGAAGTTCGTAACACTGGAAACAATTTTGTTTAAAATGTTGGCTGAAACTATTGTCTAGGATCGCTGTTGTTTAATTTTTGGAAACTGGCTTCAAGAAACCTACAGCTATAGATTAATGCTTTTAGCGTTGAATTATGTACTACGCCCTCTTAAGATGGCCATCGTATTTTGCGCTTTATGAGGACTAGAAGCACGGAAGCAGTAAGGACGAGACAGCACGGGCATCACTCCTCACTCTAGCCTCTAGACGCAAGTCACTGAACTGGCATGCAATCTTCTCGCCGACAACTCGCCTCTGTGAGAGTTTCTTTGATGACAGTATCATTTTATAACGTACTATTAAAGTTAAAGGTGTATTGTACTCGCCTAGACCCTTTAAAAAGTTTCTGTTCTAAGATTGATCTTTCATTTATTTCAAACAATTGTAAATAATTCGAAAACTTTTGGGGCAAATGCTTTGGAAAAATTTGCGACTGAGTACTGTCATACGATGCACAATTTTGCCAAAGCGTTTTTTTTTTTTTTTTTTTAGATAATGTAGCCTACTGTTTGCTAGCAAAAAATTATTTTGCTTAATTATCGCTTATTTAGACAACAAAATATGTAATATTTCACGGGCAAAAATCTAAAAATCCATTTGGTGTATTGCAACAGAAAAATTCTGATACAAACGATGACACATAAGTACGGACTCCTGTTTTTCGCGAAAAGAATTTTGCCCCAGTTTGTTTCAGTGCCTTACGTGCACATCTAAGGTTCTGCTTCATGGTTATTGGTAGCGAGTATATGTTAAGAGCCGTTTATCATTTGACTGAGCCAATTACAATAACGTTCCTGCAATACCACAGGTATGTGATTTGCCGGTAGAATCTCTTGGCTCGTGACAGATAAAATATCCAATCACTGACAACGAAGCAGAACGGCAGATGTGCACGTAAGGCACGGAAACACAATATGGCAAAATTCTTTTAGCGAAAAACAGGGGTCCCTGTACGTAAGCGTTAAAACTGTAAGAACGAATTTTTGATATATGTGTTAATCTGCAAAACTAAAGAGCGAGGCCTTAAAAAGACCTAGAAATTCCAATTTTGGACCGCCGGAAAATACACTTTAAATAGTAGCGGCGAACTTGAAATGGCTATACACACATGTAACGTTCCTTAAATGCTATTCTTAAGCATATATCACTCATATACGATAAGACCTAAATATTCGCGTTTCCTTTCAGGTAAAAGGTAGAATTTCAGGAACTGTAAGATCAGGCCACTTTCACAGTTGACCGTTGACTTATTTGACGCCTTCTTAAAGTCGCTGAGCCAATTTTAAAAACATAACTAAATGCAGGCATATTTCACTGTGTCAGCGAGCAGATAATAAACCGCTGCTGTTCTCATAAGTTCACAAAAGTTTTTGGAGTCTAGCCTACAGGTCACCGAACCCGCGAATTTTTCCGTTCTCTAACGATAAGCAGTTTTCGAATAATATGTTCACTGCAGATGCTCTCGTCTGCACACCGCTCAATGGCCTTGGCAGACTGCCACCTTAATAGAAAATTCAGACACAGAATATTTACTAATAGACAAGTTAAATTGCTGGTAGGACAGCAAACTCAGTCACACGCCAGCAAAATGCCGAAGAGACTATCGCTAGGGAAAGGACGTTTTCGCGAAAAGATTTTTTGTACCGCTTTGTTTCATTGCCTTACAAGCACACCTGCAGCTTTTATTACTTCTCATTGATTGGGTGTTTTTAACACTCAGTCTGCTGAAGTTCTATCCGTAAATCCATAGCCATCTTTAGTAGAAGGCCGCGGCCATAAATCTGGCAACACTGCCAAGAAGGGTCATTTTAACACTTTCTTTAGCTATCCAACGGCAATGGTTGTCCCTGATTCGTCGGCATGTAGACAAAATAACGAATCAGGGACAGCCAGAGTTGAAGAAGGTGTTAAATTGACCCTTCTTGGCAGTGTTGCCAGATTTATGGCCGCGGCCTTCTACTAAAGATGGCTATGGTAAATCACATGCGAAGGGATCCCTGTTTTCGGCGAAAAGAATTCTTTCCCATTTTGTTTCGGTGCCTTTCGGGCACACCTGCAGTTCTGCTCCGTGGTCAGTGATTGGATATTTTAACTCTCACGAGCCTTGGGATTCTACCGGCAAATCACAAACACGTGGTGTTGCAGGAACGTTATTGTAATTGCCTCAGTCAAATGAGATACGGCTCTTCATATAGACACGCTGCCAATAATCATGAAGCAGAATTGCAGATGTGCCCGTAAGCCACTGAAACAAACTGGGGCAAAATTATTATCGCATAAAACAGGGTTCCCTACACATGTGCGTTGTGCAGTCGACCTTGTTCTGATTGGCACAGTCAAATCAAAGACAGCCAATAACCATGAAGTACAGCTGCAGATGTGCATGTACGGCATTGAAACAAAGTGGTGAAAAAAATCTTTTCGCGAAAACTTTTGGTTCCTACCTACCGCCAATGAGCGTAAAGCGGATGGCCTGCTTGCAGGCAGACAGGCGAATAGGAAACCTGTCGTAACATGCAGGAGCCAAACAGACATGGGGTAGTTTTTAACAGCTCCGGGCAGCCAATAAGCGGCGGTGTTCGCCTGTATCCAAAGAGCCACCACGTCATTTCACGTCTGTATTCTGTACCACAGGAGCTGCAGTTAGTCTCTGGCGGTCTCCTGATATAAAGTTTGGGGAATCTGCAGTAAATCAGGACCACGCTGGAGGAAACCTGATGCTTGTACTAAGAATGAATCACGCCCGCCTTACCCGAGGGGAAGGTAGGGATTTGTTAGTTGGTAGATCCACATGCCAACGGGTAGAGCTGATGAATTTTAGTGAAAAGAATTATGCCACGTTTTGTTTCAACGCCTAGGGACTGCTGATTTTCGTGAAAAGAGTTTTGCCTCACTTTTTTTCAGTGCCTTATGTACACACCTGCAGTTCTGCTTCACTGTCAGTGATTGGACGTTTTAACTGTCACAGGTCTTGGGTATCTACCCGCCAATCACAGACGTGTGGTGTCGTAGTAGCCTTCCTTAGCTATTGGTAGAGATAAGGGTATATCTTGAAAATTTTTGTGCCAAAATACTTTTGAAAACACTGCAATTTCTTACATGAATGATTGGGTTGTATACGTCCTGACACAATGTAGTTGTCTACAGACCAATAACAGGAACCAAATAATACAATACCAGGAATCTCATTGGCACTGTCGAATAGGGTAACAGCTCCACGTACATGCAAACGTAAATTATCTTATGGTAAGTGAGTGAGAGAGAGATTTTGGCCAACGCAAAACATCGAGGTCTTTAGCGCTGGAGAGGGGTGACATGAGGCGAGTATCGAGCAGTACCGGAATGAAAGGGCGGGGAAACCGGAGATCCCGAGAAAACCCGCCGACCAACGGCATCGTCCAGCACGATTCCCACATGCGAAAATCCGGGGACCGACCCCACCGGGGATTGAACCTGGATAGCCTTGGTAGGAGACGATTGGTCTGACCATTCGGCCATCGTGACCCCTCCATATGGTAAGCTTAACGTACATTGGAGCCCAGCAAACAGTCAAATTTTCCCGCGATAAACTATCATCTCTGCTTATTCTCATTGGCACAGTCGAATGGAACTACTTCTCTTCACAAATACACTCTGCCAATAGACACGAAGGAGAGGTGCAGACAAAATGTTGCATAATTCTTTTCACCAAAAATCACCAGCTCTACCAATGGGATGTATTAGCATGTGCTTGTCTTGGCCTCCAGGTACGGACACTCTGGCACAAAGAAAAATTCGGCCGCTTGTACGGTAAAAATTAGATGAATTATGGTGTGCTGTGCATATGTAGGACTGAGAAATCTAAGCTCGTGTCAGACGAATCTATTGATCCATTTGTATTAGGTTGATAAAATTGTGTACAAACTTGTTGCAGTGCCTTGCTTCCACACCTGCAGCTATGCTTCGTGGTTATAGCCATCACGTCCTTGTTCAGAATTTAGAATCTGCAAAATCCGAATAAAGTTACTGCCAACTACACGTCTGTGATCTGCTGGCACGACTCCCAAAACGCTGAAACTTAAAAACATCCAATAACTGAACATGAATCAGAGCTATAGACATGCGTGTAATGCTTTGAAACATGTTGATGCAAAATTGTTTTCTCCAAAAGTAGTTAGCTCTATGAAGCCGTGAAGTTCTAGCACCTCTACTAATTGGGAATGTATGACACATGACAGTACACAACGGTGAGATGTACAGTACAAACACAGCACAATGCTATGAGCTACTTAGAAACGCAGTGCACATACAGGTGTTCGTCGTCTCTACAAGTCGTTAAACCAGGCGTGAAACAAGCGAAGACCGACAGTGTACGTCGACCTTCACTTTTTGTAACTCCGTCCCTCCACTGATGACGCACACTTCGTGGCTTGCCGAAGCAACAATTACAAAGAGACCTTTATGAAGATGATATTCAAACGAGCGACAGTAAACCAAGGCACTTAGCTGCAAAAGTCACAGTAAGAGTTGCCACTACTTGCCACTACTTGCCACCTACAAATTGTTTTCTTGTATTTCTTTGTGTCATGATTAGGGTCCCCAGTTTTTTGTGGAAAGATTTCTGCAGCAGTTTCCTTCAGTGCCTCGTGCGCACATCGTCGGCTCTGCTTCAGGGTCAGTGATTGGCTGAATATAATTCTCACATGTCTTAAAATTTTACTGCAAATCACAGACGTATGTTATTCGCAGTAACTTTATTCTGACTGGTAGGGTCAAATAAGAAACGTCTTTACACAAAGACACTCTGCCAATAACAAAGAAGCAGAACTGCACAGGTGGAACTAAGACATTGAAACAAATTGGTGCAGAAATATTTTCGCGAAAATCAGGGGTCCCTAGTCACGATACTATGAAAGAATCTGTGGTTAGATTAAAACTTACCAAAGTACTTCCGTCTGCTGACGATTACCTTTTGTTTTACTTAATTCAGTCACTCAGGGAGGTTTGCCCCAGTATAATACATTTCATATATGCTGGTAGTATAGCAGCTACTGCAAAAAAAAAAAAAAAACCTTCGAAGAAGTGGAAACTTACGAATCCTGTTTAGCACTTGGCTGACTATTATGACAGAAATCACTCTAATAATTATTTTCGGGAAACACTCGACTAGAGAAAAATAAAGAATGGATGGATAGGGTAAGTGGGATTTATGTCTCATCGATGGCAAGGTCGTTATAGACTGTGACATACAACTTGACACAATGACAGGAGCTGGGAGACGAGTCGGCCATGACCTTCGTTAAGGAACAATACCGTTATTCGGCTGGAGCGATTTCGGGAAACAATGGAAAACAGAAATCACGATGGCCAGAGCCAGGGATCGAACCCGGTTCCTCCCGAATGCGAGTCTAACACGTTAGAGTTACGCTAACGAACTCGGTGAGGAGGAAGGGATTAATCTTGTTGAAGAAATCGTTTTACGGAAAGTGACTGCTCATAAGGTTTCATGGAAACGACTCGCTTAATTACACATGAGACGACAATGAGCCGGCGTCAGGACTGGAAGGAAACCAGATATTAGTTACTCTGGAGAGATAAGCAACTTCATCACTGTAATACTTCTAAACATCAGGGTATTATGTTTATCGATCTCTCGCCTTGAAAAATCACTGTGAGGACATGAAGCTCAAAATATGTGCCAGGAATTATACCAGCTCGAAAAACACTAGCAGCACATGGTGAGTACATCCAAAATTATTTTGTGTATCTGCCGTTACTCTGTGTTTACCTGCAGCAGAATATTCGTCACCAGTATTGTGGTGGGAGTCAATTCACTCTAAAAAGATTAATGTCATCCTTTTTACGTGACTAGAAAAATATTCACTAGACCTTGGACAGGTGTGTCACAGTGCAAATAGATATAACAATGGAGATACACAACATGAGACCAACTACTGTGATGCGGAGAACTTCAGGATACTCATGTGATACGGCGAAATCTTGACACCCCTTGCTCAAAGCAAACTGCAAGGAATTTAAGATGCCAAATGTCTAACTTCACAAGCAATTTAATTTATTTAGTATGAATAATATTGTTGCATGTTGGCCTGGCTGAAGGCATGTTGTGTCGCATCGGGTGGACAGCACGATGATTCAACTACAGAGACGTACTTGGGATTCCCCATGTGTGTTTCAGAGGCTAAGTGTAGCCCGGGATTTCTTGATGACGTCTTTTCATACGTGACTCTCGGCAGGTATGAGTGAGGTAATATCAACTTTTAGACCTCTGGTCGTCATGTTGCACCGCCGATTGACGTCACTAAATGGGTCATATGAAAGCCTCCGAACAGCGAAATAGAGGGAGTCTTTTGAAATATTTTGGATACCTATGTGAGTGTGAAGTGAGACCCGGGTGTTGTGTGGGTCAGTGTCGGCGCCACTAGAGAGACGACGGCGTCGCGTGAGGTGACGGGCCGCCGCGGAGAAGAAAACACTTGGTGTGTTGTGTCGGCGCGGCGAAGCTGAAAAGGAGCGGCTTGGGGGCGGCATCACTGTAGTGGTGGTCGGTGTCGAGGCTGAGTAACACTAGCGGGCTGCAGAAGGAACTAACAATACTTGGAGTGTTGTATCGGCGGCAGCAGTGAAGACGTTGTTGGCGTGCTACTAAAAGGCGGTGAGCTGGGAAGAACAACCCTGGAGGAGTTGTATCGGCGAGAGCAGTTACTTGCAACTTAGGAGATTACGCTATTGGTCCTTCTAGGAGACGGTGCTAAGCTTTTAGAGAGAAACTAGTGAAGACATCTTGGTGATGTCAAGAGTCTCCTGTGAGGTTGCAGGCAAGGCACATACCTTCGGAGCAGTATTAGGCGAAACAGGAGGACTGCTACTACGGGTCGACGGACAAAAAAGGAGGTGCACGACGCGAGTTGAACCGAAGACCTCAAGCATGAAGACAGTGGTGCACTCGGGATGCTGCGTATTTAACCTTTGCAGTCGCTGCACATTGGCTGATTTTTCAAGACAATCTAAAAGCGATTCCTATTCACACACATCTGCAGGCATACCGAATAGGTTTATTGCTAGAGACCTTGAAAATGTGTGTTTTCATACGGTCAGGAGATAGAATCATAACACTTGTATGTTTGCGTTACTTGACAGGCCTACTTGGCACCGCTTGGAGAGCCTTTGTGCCAAATATTATAGTCACAATTTTGTCGTGAAAAGATTTTCGTATCACTTTGTTTCAATGCCTCGGGACCCCTGTTTTTCGCGAAAAGAATTTTGCCCCACTTTGTTTCAGTGTCTTACGTACACATCCACAATTCTGCTTCTTGATTATTGGCAGCGTGTCTAAGTGAATAGGCACATCTCATTTGACTGAGCCAATTACAATAACGTTCCTTCGACACCACGTGTCCGTGATTTGCCGGTAGAATCCTAAGGTTCGAGAGAACTCGTACGTCCAATCACTGACCACGAAGCAGAACTACAGACGTGCACGAAAGGCACCGAAAATAGTGTGGGGCAAAATTCTTTTCGCAAAAAAACAGGGGTCCTTATCAATGCCTTACGAGCACAACGGCAGCTCTGCTGAGTGTTTATTGGCAGCGTGTCTTTGTTCAGACACGTCTCTCTTTTGACTGTACCAATCAGAGTAACCTAAGACAATTGTAACACCAAACGTCTGTGATTTGCCAGTAGAAACCCAAGACAAGCGAGAGTCAAAACATCCAATCACTGACCATCAAGCAGAACTGCAGATTTGCACATAAGTAGAGACGTGCAAAATTCGCTCTATTTTCTGACAGCTGACTAGACTGCAAGTGGCTATAGGCTTGTTCGACGTCTCCCGCTGGCCGGTATTGTCGTGACTTTCCGCGGAGAATGCTTACACGGTAGAGAGGCCAATCTCTGTAAAGACGTAACACACGTTAATGACAACACATAAAAATTCGTGGGCAATTGAATCGCAGATTATATTCTGTTATGTATAGGAAAGTGAAGTTTAGTCTGCTACCAAATTTTGCATGTCTCTACACATAAGTAGACACCGGACAAATTCGCAGGTTCACTGACCTGTAGTCTAGCCTCCAAGAATATAGGCGCACTCAAACTAACAACAGCTGTTCATTAGTTGCTCGCTGACACAGTGATACGAGCCTGCATTTAGTTACATTTTTATTATTGGCTCAGCGACTTACACAAGTTGTCAAATAAGTCAAGGACCAATTGAGAAAGTGACACGAACTTACAGCTGGAGGAATTATAGCTTGTGCCTAAAAGAAAACGCAAATTGTTCAGGTCCCTACATATAAGACATTTAAACAATTGAGGCAAATATATTTTCGCCATTAAATCGTGGCTCTACCAGTGATAAACATTTAACGAGTTGTAATCCCGAACACGGAGCATCAACTTAATATCAAACAACCTAACGAGCATCTAGTGCAAGCTTGAGAATATAGATGTGTTAAGTGTAGTTTATATAGGACTCTGTATCTGCTCATTTTTCTGGGGTCTATTTATTGGTGTTTGCTATTCCATTCACATCGTTCTATTGACCGGCAACATACCTCACCCTTCCACAGTACTGTAAAACTTTTATTAATGCCTGAACGGTTAAGTTGGCCGTCTAAGATAACGTATTTTGCGCTTTCGAGGCCTAGAAGAGCGGAAGTGGTAAGGAAGACACAACACGCGCATCACACCTCACACTGGTCTCTAGGTGCAAGTCACTGAACTTTAGTGCAGTCTTCTCGCCAACAACTCGCCTCTATGAGACATCCAGTGGTGACCCTGTCACTTATGGTGTAATATTAAACATAAAGGTGTACTGCACACGCCTATACTATTTAAAATATTCTGCGCCAAGATTTCAAGATTTATATACACCTAAAAAAAAGACCGCAATAACTCCCATTTTCTCCAGTCTCTGCCGCTAGAAAATATGCTTTAATGAGTAGTGTTGAACTTGAAACGAGTATACACACGTGTAACGTTCTTTAAATGCTATTTCTGTGACACATTAGTAATTGTGTGCATAATTAAGGGTGCTGTGAAAGTTATAGTTTATTGCTGTTGTGTGTATTTTTGTAAGCTTTGTGAGCTAGTAAATCACTAAATTAATTCAAATATTTTATTTCTGAATGTAAGACCTCTATCCCAAAGAGCTCAGAGAATTGCCCACATGTAACATTTTTGCTAAACTTGTAACAATACGGAGGGCGTACGACAGTCGATCAGTTCCAGTCATTTCACCAGGTGATTCAATACTTTTTTTATGTGTATTTGTACGAAAACAGTGCTAGTTTTGTAGACGCTACCCTGGAGGACATTATCCTCTTACAAAAAAAATAAGTTCGGCCAGTTTTCCCATAATGGCATTTCAAAGTCAAAATTTGCATGTTTTTAGTTCATACACCCCCGAAAACCAATCAACAAAATGAAACGAAATAATTCAAAGTAATTGTACATGTCATGGGCTAGGGCTTTAAGTAGGTATATAAAAGTACAATACAAAATATTTATGTATTTAAAAAAATTCTGAAAGTAACAAAAAACTTAAACTTTCAGAATTTTTTTAAAAATACAAAATATTATTTTAATGAGTTTCTATGTACGTAAAACCATAGTCCGTGATATGAGCTTCTGCCGTGAATTATTTAATTTCATCGTGTTGATTGGTTTTCGGGGCGTGTACGAACTAAAAACATGCAAATTTTGACTTTGAAATGCCATTATGGGAAAACTGACCAAGCTAATTAATTTTTGTAATAAGAAAATGTACTCCCAAGTAACGCGTACAAAACTAATCCTGTTTCATACAAATATAAAATTATGGTTATTTCCCTCCGTCTTGAACACTCTATATAGACTGCGTTTGCGTGTGAGGCTCAAAATCGATCAAGCGCCAAGGTTGCCACCGTCTGGCATATGTAACGCTGCTTCACCTCTATGCGTAAGCCACTCAGCTGGAGTGCAGAGCTTTGTTATATAGTAGTCATTTTCTTCTGTGGGACTTCAGATGGCGACATTATAATTTTATTTGTGGGAAATGTGGTTTAAAGCCCAACGAGTACTTTTATTTGTGCGCTTTCAGAATTCTTAGATACGACATTCCGGAAAAGCCCATTTAGCCATTTTGGGAGGCGCGAAAATCATATTAAAAACACGCGTACCGAATTTTTTAATTTGTAACGTCAGACACTGAAGTTTGTGTTCTTTTCGTAGACAAACTATTTTGACTTTCGTAAGGAATTTCGTCAAATAATAAATACCACCACTCGCTGAACCAGTGACGAATCGTGGTCGTGTACCAAGGCATGCACTGCTAAGCAGTGGCTATACTCAACACTGAGTTGTCTTTGAGACCATTAGACGTGTAGGCAGTAGGAGTAGGTATACTACACAGCCAGTAGTGTGCAAGAGGCAAGGAACGTATTGTCTAGTAATACACCTCGGTACTCACAACACATGTTTATTGGATATAACAGGTAGGCACACTGAGTCCATGTGCTCAAAGTGTATAGTCGGAGCTTATATTGCATGTCTGGGAACACGATCACCATACGCCACTGGCTGCACCACATTGCGAGCACCAGATATTACCACAAGCTACACGAGTTATTTCCTTATTTGCAACTGGCTTGCAGTCTTCAGAGGTGTGTCGTCAAATTAGTTGTCGTCCAATCACATGAGTGCCAGTGACGTATAAGTCCTTGACGTTCAGCTTGACCTATATATACTCGCGCTTTTGACCAATATAATCTCACGATGTATTCTGGTACGTAGAGGGGCAGTAAGTCTAGTCTGTCACAAAATAATAACACGAATTCTACAGGTCTATACACAACGTCATAGCTTCGGTCTCTAATGGCCAGAGGAAGGACAAATCTGCGGGTTCACCGACCTGTAGGCTAGCCTCCAAGAATATACGTATACTCAGCTGTTCATTGGCAGCTTACTGACACAGTCATACCACATGTCTGCGCCTGAATTTAGCTGCTTCTTTGTTATTGGTACAGCGTCCTCCAGGAGGTGTCAAACTAGTCTACGTCCAAATGTGAAATTGACACGAACTTACAGCTGTTTAAAGTCTAGATTGCGCCCAAAATAAAACGGAATTTTTCACGTATCTACTAAAGACGAGACGTAAAGTCTTGCCACAGACTAAATAGTAATACAGACGTGAAATGACGTGGCGGCTCTTTTGATACGTGCGAACTTCGCCGCTTACCGGCTGCCCGGAGCTGTTGATACCAGCCCCGTGTCTGTTTGGCTCCTGCATGTTACGAGAGGTTTCCTATTGGCCTGGCTTTCGGCTAGCAGGGCAACCGCATTGCGCTGATTGGCCGCCATATTGTTGGCGTGTGTGACTGAGTTCGCTGTCCTACCGGCTATTTCACTTCTGTATTCCTAATTATTCTATGGTCTTGCCTAGGGTTTTCCTCATTGACCGCATGCGAGATAAAGCAGCCCTATTCGACGGGCGACACGCAGACGTCAGGATGACAGCAGCTGTGAGTTACGCCTCAGCTGCCGGAGGTGAGCTGAGCAGCTTGTTACACTCTCACATACCAGCTGCAAGCAAGCCACACAATCGTCGTGGATTTCCGCACCGCTGTCGTAGCGCGGGAACCTGCAATAGAAAATCACCTTCGCTGACATCCGTGTCTTTGGCGATTGTGCGTTCATGAAAACGTTTCCTTTACACAAAGCCACTGACTTTTGGTTGAAAATAATTTTCCACCAATTTGTTTCAATGTCTCACGTGCTCATCTGCAGTTATGCTTCGTGGTTATTGGTAGCTTGTCTTTGTGAAGCGAAGCCACCTCTTTTAATGTACCACTAAGGATAAGGTGCGGTAAGTGGACTTTAAGTCTCAAAAGCTAGGTCATTACAGACAGTGATTCACAAATGATAGGAGCAGAGAGAGGAATCGGTCATGGTGTTGTCAAGTATCCTTCCCAGCATTCGCGTGAAGCAATATCGGGACACCATGGAAAACAAAATCAGAACGCCCGGAGCAGGGGATCAAACCCGGGTCCTCCCGAATACGAGTCCAACGTGTTACCCATTGCGCTACCTCGCTCGGTAATAAGCAGAGACCCAGAAATTTCGTGAATTCATTTGAGAAGTCGTTCGATGTCAAACTCCTGTACACGTTAATTACGTTCGTGTTCGGGACACTGATTAAGAAACACTTCCTTGGGGAATGTGGACCAATAGCAGACCTATATGAAAATACTCACTGAATCCTGGACCGCGGTGGCCGAGGGGTCAGACCTCTCGCCTTCTACCAAGGCGATCCGGATTCGATTTCCCGCGGGGTCGGTCCCCGTATTTTCGCACGTGGCAATCATTCTGAACGATGCCGCCGGCCGGCGGGTTTTCTCGAGGATCTCCCGTTTCCCCCGCCCATTCATTCCGGTGCTGCTCCATACTCACGTCATATCACCCCTTACCAGCACTAAAGACGTCGACGTTAAGCTCTGACCAAAATCTTTCACTCACTGACTCACGCGCTACCTTTTCATATGTACAACTGGCTACTTACTGGAGCTGCAGGCAATGTACGAGTAGCTGAATATAGAGTGTAGGCCTACACAGGACTGTGGAGTCCAGACGACAGGTTGTTGAAGCCGCGACATTCCCGGGTATCTAGTAATAATTAGAGACCGGAAAAATTCGCGGATTCACTGACGTGTAGGCGGGCCTATGTGAACTGAAGCAAACAACACTTGTTTATTAGTTGCTCGCTAACACATTGATATGGGCCAGCATTGTGTTATATTTGTATTATTGGTTCAGCGACTAAGACGAGGTGTCAAATAAGTAGGGACTGGACTCAAGTCCCGACAATTGTGCCAACTAGCTGCTACTCAGTGGAAACGCAGACAATGAACGAATAAACAGGGCGTGAGTATACATAGGACAACGTATCCTAGCCTGCAGGTCATTTAATTCGCGATATTTTCCTGTCCCTACAAATAAGTCAAGGACAATTGTTAAAGTGATACGAACTTACAGTTGGTGTTGTTATAGCCTGTGCCTAAAAGAAAACTGCGAATTTTTCGTGTCCATAGTAGGGGCCCCTGATTTTCGCGAAAGAATTTCTCCAGCAACTTGTTTCAATGCCTTAGTTCCACCTCTGCAGTTCAGCTTCTCTGTTATTGGTAGAGTGTGTTTGTGTAAAGACGTTTCTCATTTGGTCCTACCAGTCAGAATATACGGTTACTGCGAAAAACACACGTCCGTGATTTGTAGTAAAAGTAACGTAAAGACAGGCGAGAGTTAAAATCAGCCAATCAGTGACCATGAAGCAGAGCTGCAGATGTGTACACGATGCATTGAAGCAAACTGATGCGGCAATATTTTCACTAAAACCAGGGGTCCCTATTTATAATGACTGAATGCCAATGAAATTACGTACTGTTCGTGACTGATGGGAAGAGCCCTAGACTGCAGACACGGGTAAGGAAGGGGTGGTGGCGGTCTGGTTCCTTGAAAACAGGGGGAGTAGGGCTTGTCGCCTGAGCAGAGTAAAGTCATGCGCGCAAACATCTTTCCTTTTCTTTACACGTCGAAGTTGATTCAAAACGTACTCGAATGTAACTGTTTGTCTAGGCTAGTGCATCTAAATTGTTTTTTTCCATTTGTAATTAAAATCACTAGTGCCTTTGTGGGTTACTTTGATCAATTGCCAACTGTAAACAGTAATCTTTAGTTCATGAATGTTATCTAGCGAAACCAAAATTGAAAAGTGATACACAGTGAAGGATGTGAAGTCATAAGTACGGTTATTAAGAAGTGTGACAAAGAACCAAAGATGGTAGCTAAGCATTTTCTTTGAGTCAAGCAACATGTCATCTCACTGTTTTGTATGTGTAAGCCAAGCAATGGTGAAACGAATAAGCAAGGTAAATCGAGTACGAAATGCAACACATATCTAATAATAGTTCATTTTCTAAATCTGGTAAAATAAACGCTGTGCTTGGCGGAAATACATTACTTTGATATTGTGGATGATTTCGATAGATGGCTTTTACGTCCGCGAGAACAAAGTTGCAGCAGTGCAGAAATTTCGGATTCCATAAATCTCTATTTGGCGGTGCTAGGAAACATCATCATATTCGTCGAGTACAGAAAATGTTTTCGCTTCGCATAGTAGCGCACGCTCCCTTGCCTCCCTGTCACTAGCCCGTGGCATGTACTCTCACTGCAAACTTTTTCGTTTCATTATGTTGATTGATTTTCGAGGGGTGTATGAACTAAAAACATACAAATTATGACTTTGAAATTCCATTATGGGAAAACTGGATGACCTAAAATTTTTATGAGAGAAATATGTACTCCCGAGTTACGTCTACAATACTAACACTATTGCATTCCAATATAAATTTATTAATTTTTCCCACTCGATCGCCCTTAATATAAACTGTAGTAATTCGCGGGTCCACTCAACTGTAGGTTAGCCTCCAAGAATATATGTGTACTCAAGAAGACAGAAGTTGTTAACTGGCTGTTTGCTGACACAGTGCAAGGACATTTTATGAGAATGTGAGGCCGGAGCAACATAAATCGGACCCCCCGCCCCCACTGTTTTTTTTCCTTTTTCTATGCTGTGATAATTTTTAAGGTAGGCCTATGGCATATTTGTCTTTGTATTGGAATGTAGTCACTAATATAAACATTACAATTACAAGAACCTCAGTAAAACGCATTCAGTTCACACAGGAATTATTACAGAAACATATGCGAGCAAAGCAAAAATAATGTCAGCTACTAAAATGCAGTTCTTAAAATACTAAATGAACACTTCGTATTTCGTGCCACGTATAATAAAACGTCAGTTCATTTAAATTATTAATAATTCCTTTGTTTTTTAATTCATGAGTGAGGCCCACTAGAATTTTCGACCCGGGGCAAATGCCCCTATCCCCCCCCCCCAAACCCTCGACGCTCTCCGAACTTCTTGATATCTCATGATTTTAACAGTGTTGAGTTGCTCTTTATTATTTGCTCAGCGCCATATAGGAAGTGTTCAAATAAATCTTGGGCCAATTGTGAAAGTGACACGAACTTACAGTTGTTTGAAATATAACGTGAGACCAAAAGAAAATTCGATATTTTCAGGCCCATAGTCAAGGACCGACTGTGAGTGAGTGAGAGATTTTGGTCAGCGCTCAGCATCGAGGTCTTCTAGCGCTGGTGAGAGGTGACATGAGGTGAGTATAGAGCAGCTTCCGGAATGAGAAGGCGGGGGATAACGGGAGATCCCCGAGAAAACCCGCCGACCCACATGCGAAAATCCGGGGACCGACCCCACCGGGAATCGAACCCGGATCGCCTTGGTCGGAGACGAATGATCTGACCATTTTTTCTTATAAAAATGTTTGGTTAATTAATGCATTCCCCAGTAACTTTGTTTTGTGTAGTTGTAGTTGTAATTGTAAGTTGTCTTCTGGCACACATACAAGACGAACACAAACACCCAGTCCTGAACCCGAGGAAGTGGTTGTTGGCACCTCCCCGGCCGGGAATCGAACCCGGGACCCTTGCCTCAGCAGTCAGGAGCGCTAACCACTGAGCCAAGTGGCCGGACTCCATTCGGCCACCGCGGACCCTAGGACAAGTTGTGAAAGGGATCTACTTACAGTTTTTTGAAATTCGAAATTTTCAGATCCCAAGTTTTTAAACACGTACATAAACATCCTCCAATCATACAGCACACTCGCCGCTATACTGTATAGCAAACTATGGTGGGACGTTACGAAATGTTCTTGCAGTACAGCAATTCTACACTATCGCTATCCACTGTTTAGAGTTATCATTTACTCTCTAGAAATATTCTACGCAAGGCAAAACTATCATCAACATAGAGACTCGACCACTGTAAAAAATTAAATCGTCGGAACGTTGAAAAAAAAAAAAAAGTTGCTTTGTACATCTGAATTGTGGGGAGGGCAGGCGTAGCTACGTGTGAGACAATGGGTGCGCATTCCTGGCGGTACTGACAGACCAGCACACCTGCGTGGCGTTCTATTGTGTGTTTCGTTGACCCTAAATACGACCGTGGAGCTGGGGTGGGGGAGGTGGAGTGGCAAATAGAGGGGCAGGACACAATGAGAGGCACTGACCGACCCACGCGTCGACCCTCCGTCCTTCACGTGGCGCCAGCATCGCGTTTAATATAAAGAAAATGAGAAACTATATTGAAGAACCTAAACCACTTTGACTATAAGTGTGTGTGTGTGTGTGTATATATATATATATATATATATATATATATATATATATATATAAACAGCTCTAAAAATGTCATAATAAAAATATAAGTGTTTAAAGTACCTCAATAAATAAGTCTATTAAATAAAATAATTTCACCTATTAAATTTAATGAAGGAGGAGAAGCTATATTATAAGATCTGAATAAAAATCATCATGATGACACTCTAGACATACGACTATTAAATCTTTAATACTGAATTATCTTCGTCTACCTAATCGTTAGAGGTACGTAAATTTCGCAGATACATTCCAGGTCAGGTTGAACGCCAATTATGTATACTTCATTGTCATGTCTGTGACTTGCTGGTGGCTGTTACGAAACGCGTTTGACTACTGCAAGCCAGTAGTAAATAAGGAAATAATGGGAAGTGCTATCGCTTGCTACCTGCTTGTACGGTTATAAGCCAATATATAATCGATTGTGGCCAGTGGGTGTATAGGACTGGCAAGTCTAGGCTGCTGGCAGATAAATCCGCGAAATTGACGTACCTCTACTAATCGTTCATAAACAATATTAACTAAACAAAATAAACCAGAAGAAAACTTACCCTGAGCAATTATTAAAATAATTGACCCATATATACCCCAATAATGTATTGTTATAAAACCCCCTAAAACAAGTCTTATATGAATCACTGAAGAATAATCACACAATTCACACGTTTATATTTCTTTTTATATTCATACGAGATGTTGTTTGTTTTGTAGACATACGTTGTGACTAGTTTTCACAAAATCTAAAATTGTCTAGCTTTCATAGTTTTTATATAATGACAAGTAAAAGCCAAAATTTGCGCGAAACGGTTTTGTACAAGAAACGAAAACCGATTGACTTACAGAAACGAATTAATACACATATAATTCACACTGAAGGAAAGTGTCATGTGCTACAATTACCATAGAAAAATACATTGCATTGAAATTCTTCGTATTCTTATAAAAAAAAAGCATTATTTACATCAATTCCGCAGTTTTTTAAAAATAAAAATAAAAAAAAACATTCAATGAGGTTTTGTTCATGTCTAGACGTAGCCAGCGACGCTGTTCTTCACTGAGAATTATTTTATTTTTGTAAGTCAGTTGGTTTTCCTTTCTTGTATACAACAATTTTATGCAAGTTTTCGCTTTCTCATGCCATTATACAAAAATTATGAAGCGAGAAAATTTGTATTACTGTGAAAAATAGTCTCAATTCGTAACCTTAAATTCGCACGACATAGAGTTCGTCTAATAAATGTTACTTGTGACATACATTTTCCACTTGTAAAATTGTTTAGCTCTTATATTTTTTCCCATAGCGGCACGTCGAAGTCAAAATTTGCAAGTAGCGGGAGCACAGGAATAACAACAAGAAGTTACCAGCATAACTGACAAGCCTACTTTCCTCAAAGTGGGTTCAAAGTAACCTTGAAAGTTAAAATCGTTTACGTAATCTGTGAATATTAAATTATATTATCGTTATAGACGTATCGTACACGAAATACACTAAAGATATGCCAGGTTACTAAGTAAATACAAGTATTAAGTTTAATAACCTTGTCTGAATTGTGTTTTCTTTTCGTACGTTAGCACAAAGGATGCATGTAGAATAGTTTCGTAAAAAAAAACCTGTTCACGGACACTGCAACGCATTTTAAGCACGTGGTAGGTGACCCCCTTAAGGGCATGGGCCCGAGTTTCTTCACATTCAACGACAATTATTTTTTAAACATAAATGGGAGCCGATATCGTAAAATCGCTTCGTAACTTTGTTATGACTTATTTAAACTGCATACTCTAATTTTGTCGAGTCACAAGACTGCAAAATAGTTGCTAATTAGTTAATTAACGAAATTTCCTTTTAATTTATAAATTAGCTCTACTCATCATACAGTTCGTCTTGAAAAATAACATTGCATAGTAAAACCAATTTTCAAAAAAGTTACGAAGCGATTTTACGATATCGACTCTCGTATGCATTTTAAAAATAATTATCTCGAAAGCCGAGAAACTCGGGCCCAAGCCCTTAACATAAATAGCTCTAGAAACGTATGACTGTGTACGACTGGCTGAGGCTTACGTAAGACCGGAACAATTGATCAATGGGGAAGGGAGAGTGTGTGGATTGTATTCGCGTACAACCATGTTCTGATGGAGAACCTGTGTTTATGTAAAGTGGTCGCGCTCCCTCTTCTTCGTCCAAGACGCGTGCCATTGGGGGGGAGGGGGAAGTCATCCCCACCCACTGACTGGCTGTGGAAGTAGGATGGAGGGGGTGTAGCAATCCAATTTGAACGCAGGCACGTTATTCCGACCAGCGCCGTTGAGAGGGTTCTTGGCGTGTTGACAAACTTGGCGTGTCGGGACAGAGGAGGGGTAGGTGACGAGGACACCTCACGCTGAAGTAGCGAGCAGTGAGTCATGCTCTCGACGCACCGGCTGGGTCGGCATGGAGACTAACCGGCCTCTAGGATCTGTCAATGACTAGAGGCACGAGTATTTCGCTGATTCATCTGACAGCATCCTAGACCTCTCAGTCCTACACACGTGGATTAGATTATGACGATACAGGTATGGACAGAATTGGACAACAGAACATATTGAATTCACACCCGGAATTCTCTCGAGTTCATCTGATTCCCGGTTGGTTTACATAGTCCATTGTGTACATTAGCTATAGTCTGTCTCATGTAACTGTTCCATATTGTTTACACCCGAATCAAAATAGGCGTGTTGTAAGTTTGACGTGCCTGTATGTGTATCTGCGTGTCTGTCTGTGGCATCGTAGCTCCTAAACGAATGAACCGATTTTGATTTGGTTTTTTTTAAAGCTGACTTGATCGAGAGTGTTCTTAGCTATGATTCAAGGAAATCTGTTCAACCGTTTAAATATCATCAGAACTTTTCTAGTTTTTTAATGTGAATGTGAGCAATTCTACTGGTCTGATCGATTTGAAATTTAGTATCCTGTAGGTCGATTTTTTTAAGTTTTTAATTTAAGTCTTACTTATATATTGAATAATTGAAAGGTAATAATGGTACAATTATTGTACTGTTTGTACAGTATTTATAAAAGGTTGAACCTACCATGTGGGAACTATTCAAAACAAACGTTACGTTATTAGAGTTCATAGATTCGAGTTTATATGACGCGAAAACTGAATATATTTACATTACAAAATCAGCCAAGTTTACATATAGACATACAGACCTATAATAGAGTAGCAAAATTGATACATTAAAATTATAACATAACTCTTCTTAGAAACATGACTGGCAGTTCCATTGTTTGGAGCTTTGAACCTACCTGGCTTCCTGGGAAAGCACTGTCTTCGCAATCTTCTTTACTGACACAATTCTCATAAGTGAAATATCAGAATATGGAATACTTATACGTTAACCCACGATTTGGTCGCGAAAAGATTTTTGCACAATTTCATTTCAATACCCGGCAGTTCTGCTTCGTGGTTATTGTCAGCGTGTCTTTGTCCAGACTTGTCTCTCATTTGACTGCTTCAATTAGAATGAAGCTATTTTGTGACAGTACGTCTGTGATTTGCCGTTAGGACCTTAAGGCAACTGAGAGTTAAAATATCCAATATCTGACCATGAAACAGAGCTAGGAATGCGCACATAAAGTATTAAAAAAAAGTTTTGGAAAAAATCTATCCGTTACAAACTTGTGGCTGTAATAATTAGAGATTGGTAGGGGCCGACGGTAGTTTCGCGACAGTATGTTTACTCCACTTCTTTGCAGTTCCTTACGTGCATATATTCAGCTATGCCATAGCCATCTTTAGTAGAAGGCCGTGGCCATAAATCTGGCAACACTGCCAAGAAGGGTCAATTTAACACCTTCTTTAACTCTGGCTGTCCCTGATACGTTATTTTGTCTACACGCCGACGAATCAGGGACAACCATTGTCGTTGGAGAGCTAAAGAAAGTGTTAAAATGACCCTTCTTGGCAGTGTTGTCAGATTTATGGCCGCGGCCTCCCTCTAAAGATGGCTATGGCTATGCTTAGTGCTTTTTGGCGGCGTGTCTGTGTGTAGAGGCGTCACTTGTGAGCCAATCAGCACAAGCTTACTGCGATAAAATACGTCTCTTATTTACGAGTAGGACCCAAAGACGCTGAGAGTTAAAAAACTTCAATCATTAGAGACGCGATTTTATGGAGAAAATAGTTTGGATCTATTGTTTTCAATGCCTTATGAACACATCTGCAGCTCTGCTTCATTGTCAGTGATCGGATGTTTTAACTGTCACTTGTAATGGGTTTCTAATGGCAGATCACAGTCGTAAGGTGTCACAAATGTCTTGCTCTGATGGGTGCAGTGAAATGGTGCACGTGTCTGAGCAAAGACACGCTGCCAATAATCATGAAGCAGAGCTACCAATGTGCACGTTAAGGCATTGAAACAATTTTTTTTCCCACGAAACTACCGGTCCCTAAGAATCGGAAGAATTCACGGGTTCACAGATCAAAAAACATCTGTGCACTCGAGCAGACACAAACTTTTCATTGCCTGCTCGCTGACAGAAAGTTATGCCACATTATTGAATTTAGAAACTTCCTTATACTGCCTCAACGCAGGTATTAAATTAGTACATAAAAAGTCAAATGCTTGAGCTACACAAATTTACAATTGTTTTGAGTTCTAGATTGTAGCCAAAATAAAACACCAATATCTCAGGTCCTTACGTATAGTGCACTAAGTACACTCTAAAAATAGTTTGTAAATTTACCAGACGTGCGTATAGGAGCGCTAAGAAAGTAGGTATGGTAGAATAGTTTCCCAGACATCCATCGTAACACTCCTAAACCTAATTATAAAACAGTCAAATGCATACTAAAGTTACCAGACTTGCATTGTAACATTTGTAAACGTTTGCATATTTACAAGACGGAAGTATGGCAACTGTCTCATTTGCGTCTGGGATAATAACTTCCTAAACATTTGAGGAAGTGTTTTTACAGTGTAGATGATATACATCATTATGAATTGCACAGAACATGACATTATGTTAGTATATTTAGCCCATTGTTACATTTTTAGGACTGCCAGATATTGCGTTTAAAATTACTTAGACTGTCCTGAACTTGCCTACATTCAACTTCCATACGTTTCAGACTTCCATACATAAGTCTATAGTACCCATCATTGAGGCTATTGGTATCAAAAGGAGCAATCTTCATTTATTACTAGAGACATGAACTTTTCGCGAAAAGAAATTTGCCTCACTTTGTGTCAGTGACTTGTGTGCACGTCTGCAGACTTGCTTCACGGTCAGAGATTGGATGTTTTGACATTCGTGTGTCGTGGGGTTTTACACGCAAATCACAGACGTGTGGTGTTACAGTAACCTTATTGTGATTGGCACAGTAAAATGAGAAACGTCACAGTTCAAAGGCACGCTGCCAATATCTATGAAGCAGAACTACAGATGTGCACATAAGGTACTGGAACAAAGTGGGGTAAAATTCTTTTCGCGAAAAGTTCATGTCTCTATTTATTACCGAAATTGCGACAACCTCCAAAATTAAAGTTAAAATATCTAATAAACCTTTAATCACATGTTTGGCATTCCTGGATACTCACATACATGTAACTTTGGTTGAATAAGTACGAGAAAACCCATCCCGATAGTGTGAGTAGAAATGCATTAGCTAAAAAAATTACTTCTACTGCACATTTTTGCACAATGGAGATAGCTCCTTTTGAAACCAAAAGCCTCAATTCAACTTTCACACAATGGTTTGAGACTACCATACACTAACTCACAAAATAAAATCTCAGGTTGTCACTACGCTACATACATTTACACAACTAGCCTTTTGACAAAGGTTTATTACAATGCTATCAGAAGATTTCTGTTGGACCTGCATTAGATTGTGATTGTTTTATTGTCGCTACATTGGGGAGTCGAGTACACAGGAGACGCGCTTAAAATACGTTACAGTGTGTTCGAAAACAGGTTGTTTACGGAACCTTTTCACATGCGACCATTGAGCCAACGTACGAAAAGAAAACACACTTCGAGCAAGGTCGGAATGTCATCGTTAAGACACTATGCCCATTAAGAAGTGTCCCTATACAAACGAAATCTGAGCATCGGCCGTCGGATGTACACTTTATAAACAGCTGGAAGTGCTCTCTAAGTGGGAAGACACAATGACGAATGGAAACCAAGGTGTGACATTGACCTGAAAGGAGTATCTGTGAGTGTAGAATAGAAAAAGAGACTGAAAATACAATAACACGCTTCGCTTTAAGTCGGTAAAATATGTTACTAAAGAGTTTTAAAACAGAAGTGTTTTCACAAAGGATGCATCAAGGTTACTGTAAGTAAATTATTTGTTTAACAGAAGAATATGTGGAGTAAACAAATGGAGATATATTATAATATTTTGCTAAAGTGCTAATTTTTTAATTAATCATATTGATATTCCAGCATCAAAACTTCTACTCTAGTAACAAATATATGACTTTCCTCCTTGCTTTTGAAAAATTCTATTGATGAAGTTATACTATTATTTGAGAAATTAAAAAATCAAAGCGTTTAGAAAAATGCTAATTTATTAACTAGGGAGGCTCCCCAAGTAAGGCATGGCCAAAAAAATAAAAATAAAAATAAAACACGACCAAGCACATATATCCACACGCAGGTATATTTTACACGTAAATGACGAATAGCATAACCGAATCTTTCTCTTTACATCTGCGGCACAGGTAGTCTTTTATGATTCAATTGTAAAATTACAACTATCGAATAGGAACAAATACTGTACGTATATAACCTGTGATGGTGTGAATCTACAGAAGTCTGCAATGCCCAATAACATATTTATTTCTCCCTCAAGACATCTTCAGAAACCGGAAGACACATCAATTCTGGGACCACCACGTTGGGGCTCAAACCTAGAACATAAGATATTCAAAACTTTATAGGCGCTTATGAGAATTCGCTCGCTGGATTAGGGTAGGTTATCTGAGTCACGTTGTCAGGTTTTGTCGATTGCCAGGATTTAATAACAGCCTGCAACGCCATTCAAGGTTTTAAAATTACAGGAATAAAAAAAGCCTACATATTATCCATATGATAAATGGTTTGAAGAATGCTACATCGACAGTGCATTGTTTACACTTATTTTGTTCGTATTCATATACAATAATAGTTTTAGTAGTTGGCCAAGAGGCCATGAGTTGAAATTTCGAACACGGATATAATTACCTCAGGGGCGGATTTAGGGAGGAGGGGACCAAGTTCCCCCCTCCTTTTAAGGTCAGATTTATTTTTATTAGCACTATATAATTTTAAGACATGATTTATTTAAAAATTTTCTTACTTACGTAATGAAATTTTTTGTGTGTAAACTCCTTAAAAAGCACTATTTTGCATCTCTCAAATCAAAAATCTCCCGGGGGAGGCCGCACGGACCCC